>PVJA010001789.1:0-118865 GCA_004027025.1 Myocastor coypus
TAAGTATATGGGTGTTCATTTAAAAATCCATCTATGTCTTTTCCACTTTCCATAGTGTTGGGGCAAAATCAGTATGAAAGCAGTTTCTGGCCTTTTAAATAAAGAGATAATTACAATGGTTGTACTGGTACCCTAACACATATGTCTTATAGGAATATATTTTCAGTTTTGCTGTAAAGTCTTATGTTTTTAATCCTTAAAGCAACGCACATGAGTGAAGAAATTGAACTAGTAGTCTATGGTTGGTGCTTCACTCTACTGCTACTAGATAAAGTTTTGCCACTGATTTTTCTGCTTGTGTACAGGAAGGTGATGCTGATAGTAATGGGTGGGGCTGTGGAGACTGATACCAGGGCTCACTGAGAGCCTCAATTGGCTCTCCCCACCCCCCATGTGCCCTCTGGTCCAAAACCAAAACTCTCCTGGCAGTGTACTGAAGAACCACAGATGGACCCCTGCTGTAAGGACAAGAAGACAATAAGCAGGCCTTCACTCACAGGCAAAGGCTTTTTGGAGCCCAGGGCTCACTGTGAGCTTCCTTGGATGACCTCAATACAGTCACTTTCTGTCTCTTTTCACAGAGGCAGAGACAGGGATGAGAGAGGTTCGCTCATCTGTCTTCCATCACACACCTAGAGTATTGGAGCCCAGCCCGTCTGGGTCTCAATTTTTTACCTCCCAGCCACTTAAGTCTGCTAGTAAGGCAGATGCTTTCTAAGGGATTTAGAATCTGGAATACATTTTTCATGAGGAACTATATGATCAAAAATAACTGGGTATAATATGAGGTGTGGCTTCTACTATTGTGGCTTGGATCTTAAATATACTCCAGATGCCACGTGTGGAGGGTGTGATCATCAAGCTGCTGTGCTACTGGGAGGAGCTGTCATCATTTGGAGGAAGCCAGGGCACAGAGTGGATCCTTGAAGGTGATGGTGGGGTCTTAGCCTCTTCCTCTCCCTGATGGCTGGCTATCTGAGGCGGGCAGCTTTGTTCTGCAGACTTCTGTCAAGATGTTCTGCTTCACCGCAGCCTCAAAGCAATGATCCAACTCACTATGGACCGACATCGCATATCCATGAGCCCAAAAGATCATGTTCTTCTTTTAAATTATGTTTCTTGAATGTTTTGTCACTGCAATGGAAACCTGATGAACAAATGTAATTTTCCCCTTTTGTTTTCCATTTGGGATCATACAATAGCCATAAATAGGTGTCACTCAAATTTTCATGCAGTCATAGGTAGAGATTTTTGGAGGTGAGTGGCTCTAGGGAGTGTGATACTGGGATAAGGGTATGTGATCTCTAATTTAGTACACTGATAGGTTTAGCGTAGCCTTGGGTGTGGGCAAGCTGGTGGTCTGGAGGGCAGGGAAGGGAGAAGCGGGCCTGTAGCTGTTGCTACTGCTGCTGCAGCTTGCATCTTCTACCTGCTCTGCCAAGGGCAGTTTCTCCTCCACAATGCCCATTTCCGTGCTGCCATAGTTGACTATGGACTAAAATGTCTACCAAATGTGAGTTACAAACAAATTTTTCCTCCTTTCACTTTGAATGTCGGTAATTTTTTGTCTATAACAGAGAAAGTGACTAGGACAGACTGTATGAATTATAAGCTGGCCTGGAAAACTAAGCCCGATAAATGACATCATGTGTTAAGAGAGCAGTGCTCCATGGCCTCAGCCTATGAGACCCAAAGTTCTGAAACAAGCCTATCATTCTGTTACTCCTATCTAGTGCTTGTAGTACCTCTGCAATTTGTAAACTGCCTTCACATCTGTATTCCTACTTGAGCTTCACACCATCTAGCAAGATAGGGAAAGTGCTAGGGAGGTTCAGGGTTAGGTCCGGAAGTGTGCTCAAGGTCACACAGTATGAGTAGGGCAGAGAGCCAATATGAGAACTCCCACCACCACTACCATCACATAAAGCTTGTTCAGCATCCCTCTCACCTCACCTGCTTCATGTCTCATGTTGATGCCAGACCACTGGGCCCTAACTAATTTACATGTAAGATTTTTCAAGTGTTGGCTGGGCAACCAAGGACCAATGATGTGTAGTTAAGAAAACAAGGCACAATTTTACTTTTGCTATCAAGGACAGGAACCTTCTGGAAGAATCATACTAGTGGGCTTTTCTCAACTGGACTTGAAGAGTTCACAATGAACCACCCCTGCTTGGATGTCCCATTACTCCTAAAATTCTTCAAAGAAGGAAAATGAATACACTAAAAGATTTGACCCAGGCCGCTGGGATCCACTTCATTAGTTTATAGCAGATCAGAGACTGGAACCATGACTCCTGCATATCCACTCATGAAAGTACATTTTAGCTCTCATGCTGGGAAATGTGTCTTACATATTAAAAAAAACTTTTGTCAAAGAACAGAAATGGATATCCCATACAATAATCTTTAGACATATCATAAATCCCTGAGTTCAAGGTCAAAAGGAAATCAGGGTAGGCCCAAGGGGAAACCCCAGTCTGCTTTACATAATGTCTTTACTCATCAGCTTACCAGCATTTATGGTTTTAGTCTGTGTCATAATCTCTTGAAAAAAAAAAAAAAAAAAAAGTCCTTTGCTTGAGACTGGAGAAATGGCAGAAGATGCAGGGTTCACCTAGTAGTGCATAGCCCTGGCATCTGGTCTAGCAGCCATTAGCTGTGTGATTTGGGGAGGCTGCTTTCTTTCTTTGGGCTTCGGTTTATTTTAGAAAATGACAGAATTGGATCAGAAGATGTACTGTTTAGAATGACAAAAATGGAAAAGTCTTCCGCAAAGAACTTGCAGGCATCTTTGCAGGCTAACAGCTCTGGGGGCAACACCTGTCTTCTGATCTGTGTGGCCCCAGTGTCCGTCCCAGGTCCTGATATGTCAGTGTGGCTTGATGGATGTCGAGTGAGTTAATCAAAATGGCTCAGCCCCTTTACTTAAGCAGAGCGATATTACTATAAATTCTGTATGTCACTTGCATGTATTTCAAGTGTGACCCATTGCATGCTAGAGACTGGTTGTTAATCATCCCAGAGACCTGTCAGAATATAAGCACTGGCTACAAAATATTCTTATGGCATTAAAGGCAAGACTTTCTGCCTGTTACCACAGAGGTGTGCATGACTAATATGAAAAGGTAGAGAATTACAGGGGACACCATGCATGCTTTTCTAATGGTAACAGGTGATTCCTGGGGTGAGTTTTCTTTTTTTCTTTTTTTTTTTAAATTTTTTTCTTGTTTCAGAACTTTTGTTTGTTTATTTATTTTTATGGCCAGCTCAGCCTGCCCTCGGGGCAGGGCTGGCACAGCATGTGGTGCTGGGGATTGAACCGCGATCCCTGCAGCCACCCAGGCTTTCCTAAGCAGGCGCTTTAGACCACTGAGCCATCCTGACGTGCCCCCGCACCACCCCCCGCCTCCGGGGGTGCGTTTTGAAATAGAAAATACTGACTTCCTGAAACAGGGTGACCATAAGCATTAGAAAGAAAGCTGGAGTTGATGCTTTTGAGTTTGCTTCGAAGGCCGTGATTCTGTTTATCAATCTGTTCTTTTTTCATGGATATTTGCCTTAGATTACAAGGCTTTAAGTGACTCAGATCTCAATTCTAAAACGTATTAGTTATGTGGATTTAGATAAATATAACATAGGTATCATTAATAAAGTTTATGATAATAACAACTATACAACTGGCATTTGCTGAGGAACTCTTTATGTAAAATGCTTTAACTTTGTTTTAGTCTTACATTACCCTGCTTAATTCATTTAAGGAAGATCAATTATTAATATCCACCAGATGGGCTAGTTAAATATCTCAGTGGATTAAAGTGCCTACAAGCAGGTGTAGGGCCAGGAGTTTGATTCCTGGGCCTACCATGCGAGCTCCACTCCCAGGGTGTGCTGAGATGGCTGACTGGGAGTGGTGGCATGTACCTATAACCCTGGCTCTTGGGAGGCTGTAAATAGGTGAATCACCATGAGTCTGATCTAGTAGTGAGACCCTGAACACCCTGCAGACCTTCCTCCCCCCAAAAAAATCCACCAGATGAGTAAACTAAGGCACAGAGAACATAAGTTCTTTTTCTCCCAAGCAGAGTACATAAGTAACCCAAACCAGGCCCCTAAGGAGAATGGACAAATCTGGAGATTCAACCTTCAGCCTAACTACAGAGTTGGGGATGTTGGTCCATTAAATTTGTCCCACAATTTATTAGACTACAGAGTTGAGATTGCAATTTTTATTATGGTTCTAAGAGGGTCACATGGATCAAATGATATGTTTCAAATTGCCTGTTCCATCGGACAGTCCGTTCCTTGAGGTTCATCTGGTAGCCTTCAGAGTGTTCTTTCATAAGCAGTGCTCATTAACTCTTTGTCTCAGTTACTTTTGGCTCATTGCTGGGAAAAAATACCCGACACCCAAATTAAGGAAGGAAAGGTTTGTTTAGCTCACAGTTGGTGGAGTTTTCAGTCTGTACTCAGCTAACTCCAAGGCAGAGTGGCACAAGGTAGAAGGCAGCAGCTCATGGCAGTGGAAAACAGCAAAGAGCAGAGGAAGGAGCAGCTGCTGTGGTATCCATCAAGCCTCTCTCCCTTCCACACTGACAGCAAAGACTCAAGCTCCTCCAAGGAAGTGGCAGCGGCTGCAAAAGATCGAGCTGCAAAGATTAAGCTCCTCTAAGGAAGTGGTGTGCAGGATCCTTCCCCAACCTGCTTAGTGCTGAGTCACTCTAGGGCGGGCCCTTCTGAGACGTGAAGTCTCTGAGC
Source organism: Myocastor coypus (assembly GCA_004027025.1). Classification (NCBI taxonomy): domain Eukaryota; kingdom Metazoa; phylum Chordata; class Mammalia; order Rodentia; family Myocastoridae; genus Myocastor; species Myocastor coypus. Next base: position 4,759 of record PVJA010001789.1, read on the forward strand.
TCATCCAGCTAAGCTTTAGGTCCCTGAAGTTGACACAATGCATCAAACACCACACTCTTTTTTTTTTTTTTTTTTCAGAAAGACAAATATCAGTGTCTATTTTCATATGTGGAAATACACTGAAAGTAGAAAAGGAAGGCTTAAGGCAGAAGAGGGAATCTAGCAAGAAGAGCGGACGGTGCTCATTAGATATTTAGCATGAATTACTGGAAACTTATGTCATGAAGAGTCAAAGTGCTGTACTGAGGTTGTTAATTTATTTTCCAATGTTCTAAATTTGTATTCAGCCATGCTTAGTATAAAGAACTAGCAGTGTGGACATGGAAGGCAAGTTGCTTCTTAGTCCAAGGAATTGAATGTCCAGAGTTTTGTGATAAGTGTTTCTGACTCTTGACACATTTATTTGGATTGTGTTTGATCTGCATTTGGATGAAACTTGGAAGTGAAAATGATGGCTGAGTTTGGCACTTTCTGCATTCCACAACCATTTATTATTTATCCTATCTGTGGTGGAAGGAGAGGCCAAAAGTGCTCAACACTTAGCCTACAAAATCCTCATAGCTGCCTTGCAGAGTTCATGTTTTAGCCTTGTTACAACTTGTTACAACTCAGATCCACTTACTTCAGTCATCTATCCATCTATCCACCCATCCATCCACCGTTTCATTCACAAATCTCAGCTACTGTACTAGGCTGCAATGTATAGTGTCACTTGTGACAGTCTCTGCCCTAAATGCATTTCATGAATGAAACTTAACAGGTGTTCATTAATGACACTATGAACCTACTGCTATGCTTTATCTCAAGAATGACCTTTGCCTTAGCCTTCTAAGAAAGTGAGGTGAAAAACAGCAAAACAAAATTACACAAGCATTAGCAGCCCAAATTGTCGTAGCTAAGTCTTAGACACAACTCAAAAGCCCATTAGCTGAGGGATGGATAAAAACAATATGGTATTTTTATATAGTGGAGTATTATTCAGCTATATTGAAAGATAAACCCAAGGCTTTTATAGGTAAAAGAATGCAACTGGAGACCATACCCATGAGTGAAATAAATCAAAGTCAACATGTATAACCATCATATTGTCTCCCTAGTGTAAGAAACCGAAAGAGTAAATAAAACACAAAAGGTACAATAGATACTGTGAAAGGAAAAGAAACTGCATGAAAGAAAAGACCAACTGGGATGAGAGAAAGGAAAAAAGATAGATAGATAGATAGATAGATAGATAGATAGATAGATAGATAGATGATAGATAGATATGATATGATATGATATGATATGATATGATATGATATGATATCTAAGATAATTGTACTACTAGTTTCTATTGGTTTATTGAAAGAATAGTTAATGCTTAATATAAAAATTAACAGTTACTCTCAGGTAGCTACCCTTCCATATATAATGAAACCTGATGAGGAATAAAGAGCTATAGTGGTGCTGCTGTCTAAAGAAGGCAAGAAAAGTAGTAGGAGCCAGCCACACACACAGGTGTCCTTGGGCACTGACAGACCCATGTGACTGGGCTGAGTGGGTGGAGGGAAGTCAGGAGAAGGGTCTGTAGCGTGGCTGTGGACAGTCATCCCTGCGTTGGATCCTTGGAGACTCTAGGGATTTTGCTTTGTGGTTGTGGTTGTGTAAAGATGAGAAGCATACTGAAAGAAAGGCTTGAGCAGTGAATGACGGGATCTGATTTAGGTTTTATGAAGTGAAGCTGGGCTTTTTCCGTGAGTGTGCACACGCGTGAGGCTACTATACAGATTTTAGTACTACTTTAATCCTTGACGATGGTGTGGAGGCCCCAGAAAGACAGTATGTCACACTGGAGTTAGCCACAGAGGCGGCACCACAGGATGGGGGTCTGGAAATGTGTCGCAATCACACCGAGCAGGACGCGCGGGTGACGAGCCCCGTGAGAGGGTTGGGAGAGGCCGGGCAGAGCTCCGCTGCTGCCCAGGGAAGGACTGCCACGGACTGAGCTGGGGGAGGGAGGTGAATTCGCTCCCTTGCCACTTAATGCCTAATTAGCAAGTCAGCATTTTTAAAGCACTTTTATTTCTATTGCTATAAAAGGAATACATAACCTTCTGGTAAAAAAAAAAAAAAATGCTAAAATATATATACAGTAGGAGGAAGTCAGTTCCTTGAGTTTCCTTCTGAGAGACAAACCCTGTTCCAATCTCTTGTGTGTTTCCACAGATGAGATCTGAGAATATCCATGTGTGTATGTCTGGATATATTACACTCACTTTTCTTTTTAATAGGATGGTCCAGACTACCTGTGCTATAGAGCAGCTCTCTTTTTCCCCTAAATAATACATCTTAGAGATTAATCCATACCACAGCATCTCTTAATCCATACTACTGCATACTTCATTTTCCAGAGCACACAACAGCCCTTCCCATCATACTGCCATGTCGAAATTAATTAATTCCCTGCTGAAGAGCTGTAACATCATATCTAGTATTTTTAAGTAACTAATGATGTGGTGAGGAATAATGTCTTTGAACATATGTATTATACACATGTGGAAATAGACCTGCAGAATACACCCCTAGAAAGCGAATTTATGTCTCGAAGGCAGGTATTAGATGTTGATGGTGAGGGTCATTGTATCTACTAAAAGAGTTGTGTCAGTCTAAAGTCTAGCCACAGTGCAATAGAACTTGTCAAGGAAAGGGAGTTTACAATGCAAGGAAGCTTGGTGACAACTGCCAGGTAGGTAATTTGCCCACACACCTACATGGATAGTATCATCCCTTATTTATTAAACCTATAAAAGAACTCCGGGACATTGGTACATTGCATGGCGATTGTTTTTATACATGAGGATGAGGAGACTTTGGAGAGATCAATAATTTGTCTGCCTAGTGAATGATGGAGCTGAGATTTGAACCCAAGACTTCTAGATACCAGAGTTGACTCTAAGTTATAGTGGTCGTGGTCACTTCTGCACACCAGCATGTAGACTGCTGTGTGAGAGTATGGGAGGGTGAGGCTGTGGCAAGAGCGGTGCTGAGTTCAGGTCATACCCTGTGGACAAGTGAATGACCTCACAGCTCAGGGGACGTAAGAAGTTCACCTCTCTGCCCTAAAAACTGCATCCATAGAATGAAAATATTACTGCCTGCTCCTAGTAACATTGAAATGCCACACAGGTAAATTGGGTAGTCCACCTAGCACAACTTAGGCCAGGCAAGTACCTGCTGACCAGCTTTCTGGGAAGTGGGGCTCAGTGGTCTCTGCCCAGGTTCTCTGCCAAGGAGCACACCTGCCTGTTCTTTCATGGAAACCAGGATCATTTTCTCTTACTGCCTGGACGGCAGACTTTCTGCAGAGGCCTCTGGTCTCAGCACAGCGCTGCAACTCAAGGCCAGGCAGAGGCCTGGAAAGGTCAGGTGGCTCAGTGCGCAGTGCACCAGGATCTAGTTAAGGCTGTGCGAGGGCTCACTGGTAGCCCTCTCCGCAGAGATGCCTAGCCCTGCACTGTGCCTTTCTGGCAGTGGTGGGCTCCCCTGGGCCTTGCAGGGGCCCTTACTCCTTAGTGACTTTCTTGTACACGGTGCTGGGAATTGGACTCCAGGGGCTCCAAGCTGATCTCTGCACAGTCCCTTTCTCCACCCTGCATCACACAATGCCCAAGCCTTTAATACATGGTGTGTGGTCGCTCTGTGACTTTGCCTCTCCATCCTGAGCAGGGCTTTGGCTCACTGTGATGCCCAATAACTTCAAGGGATCAAGCGCTTTTGAGAAATGTTTCTGCTAAGAAGATGAGCAGGGGGAAACTGAAAGCAGGGCTACCAGCTTTGATGTTTTAAGTATGAAATTTCCATGGCTTCCTGGAGCAGAGTCCTGGGTGTCATGGGATAGGGTGAGATGTGGGGAGATGATCGCACTGCACACTGACAGCCGCAGAGACAGGCTGGGGAAGCAGCTCAAGGAGCTGAGAGAGGGAAGTCCTCGGTGCTGACCAGGGGTGGGCCTCGGCTTGGCACCGAAGCTCCTCCTGGTTTCTTTCTGTGTCTCACTCAATTTTTTTTCCTTTTAACAATCATTTAGCTTGGTGTTTTTCCTTTATAAAATGCATTCTCATTACTCGAAATTTTAAAAACTTGGAAAATCAGAAAGAGGAAGGCAAAGTAAAAATCTTATAATTCTTCAAAGAGAAACATTTTGCTATATTTCCCATATTTCTTTTTTTAACACTTGTATGTTTTTAGTTTTATTTATTTATTTGATATAGGATCTTACTATGCAGCTTGGACTCATAGTGTTCCTCCTGTCTCAGCCTCCCCAGTGCTGGGATTACAGGCATGCATTGCCACCACACCTGGTTTCAGGGACCGGCACAACATGCCTGGGCTTCTGGGGTCTGCAGGGCATGTGGTACTAGGGAGCGAACCTGGGTCCTTGGGCTTGCCAGGCAGGCGCTGAGAGTGCTGAGCTATCTCCTCAACTTGTCTTTGTGGCACGTGATACTTGTATTCATTGTGTGGAGCTGGTGCATGTGGACACAATGTGTCCTAATTCTTTTTATGTCCCCTTTTCTCTCTTTCATCCTTGGCTCCTCTTCTACCTCCTGCTTTGCATCTTTTATTTTGGTCTTTGATTTATTCATATGTTAGGTGTCTCATTTAAGGGCTACAACACGAAGCTGAAACTCATTTGGGGTTTACTTCACTTAACAGTATTTTCTCCAGGCTCACCCATTCTTCTGCCAGTGATGCAAGTGTGTTCTTCTTTAGAGCAGGACAGGGTTCAGTTGGATACAGATGCCCCATTTTCTCTCTTCCTTTGTTGATGGGCCTATAGGCCGCTTCAGTACTTAGCTTCTGTGTTGCTATGGACATGGGTGTGCATGCACTACTGTAATACGATGCCTTTCAGTTTGGGAGGAGGATGCCCAGAAGAGGAAAACCTAGGTCAGATGGAATTTTTAGTTTTAGTTTTTTTAGGAATCTTTAGATTCCCATACGAATCTCTATGATTCCCATAGTGGTTGTACTAATTTATATTCCAGACAATTTGGGTCTTCTTTTCTTTTCTTTTCTTTTCTTTTCTTTTCTTTTCTTTTCTTTTCTTTTCTTTTCTTTTCTTTCCTTTCCTTTCCTTTCCTTTTCTTTTCTTTTCTTTTCTTTTCTTTTCTTTTCTGCCTTCCTTCCTTCCTTCCTACCTTCCTTCCTTCCTTCCTTCCAGGTATTTTGTTATTATAGGGTCTCACTGTGCAGCTTGGACTCATTGTGATCCTCCTGCTTTCAGCCTCCCCAACGCTGGGATTACAGGCATGCACCACTATGCCTGGACTCAGTGGCTGGCTCAATCTGCCCTGGGGACTGAGGCTGGTGCAGGATGTGGTGCCAGGGCTTGAACCACAGTCCGTGCGCTTGCCTAAGCTTTCCTAAGCAGGCACTTTAGTCCGCTAAGCTATCTTGCTGGCCCCATGGACCTTTTATTTTAGGGAAGTCTAATATTCCTAAATTTTAGATTTTTAGCCCACCCAGATTTGGTTGGCAATACTAGGTTGTCTCTTCACCATGTTCGTTGTTTCCTTTGCTGCACAGAACGTTTGGTTTGGTTGTCTCATTTATTGATTCTCATTATTATTTCTTGTGTCACTGGGATTCTGTTCAGACAGCCCTTGCCTATACTTATGATTTTAAAAGTCTTATCCTTTTATCTTCCAGTAGATTATTTCTTATTTAAATATTTAGATCTTTGATCTATTTTGATTTCGGTTTAATTCATGGTGAGACTTTCAGGTCAAACATCAATCATCCTCATGTAGATAGCAATTACCCCGGGACCATTTGCTAAAGAGACAAGCCTCCCTCCAGCATGTGTCTTGGCGTCCTTTGTGAAAGATCAGGTGATTGAATGTGTCTGGGATATTGTATTAGTTACTTTTTACTCGTTGCTGAGACAAATACCCGACACTCAAGATGAAGGAAGGAAAGGTTTATTTGGCTCACAGTTTGTGGAGGTTTCAGTCCATATTCGGCTGGCCCAAGGCTGAGTGGAACAGAGCAGAGAGCATCCAGTTCATGGCGGCGGAACAGCAACAAAATGGTGACAGAGGTAGCCAACCAACACGGCAGCAGAGCAACAGCAACAGCTAGAGCTCCAGTCTGTCTCTCTGTCTCTCTTTATATTACATTCAGGCTCTCAGCCTTAGCTCCCGCCCTAGGCTACACCCATAATCCCAGAAGTACTTCCACCCATAATCCCATCAGTACTAAAACCCATAATCCCAGGGATCAAGGATCAAGTCTCAAACTCTAGCAGTCCCCACCCAATGACTCCATGAGGCTTTGGGGGCACAACTAGACATAAACCATAACAGATATTTTCCGAGTCTGCTGTTCTGTTCCTTTCATCCTCATAGTCGGTGGTGTTCTTTGTCATTTGTTTGTTTTCGCCAGTACCATGTTGTTTCTATCACTGCAGTTTTGTGGCACCATTTGAATTCAGGGGCTGTGGTGCTTCCCGCTCTGTCTTTGTTTTCTTTGCTCAAGGTATTTGTTTGTCTTTTGGCTTTGATAGTTTTTCAGGCCTTGGCGTATTTAATTCATTTGTTCTGTTTTTGTCTTCCCAAATAGAATGATAAAGTATGCTTTTGAGATTACTGTAAAAGCTCTGCAACTTACATGTGGGACTAGAAATCGTCTATAGTTAGTTGTGAAATTAGAACCACATTGGTGGTATATATTGCTTATAATTTTGGTCAAATATAAATAATACTGCTGTGAACATCTTTGACTTATTTACTCTTCATTCCACAACCTGTTTTTTCAATACCAGCTTCATATAAAACCTTCTTCCAGGTGCTCAGAGACAAAGTTACAATACAGACCTGCTTCCTGTTGTTGCTGCACTTTCACCTAATGAAGATAATCACACAATTAGACTATTACCAGTAGCTCAGAGTACCAGGAAAGAAGGGGTCTGACCCTATGCCGAGACAAGTAATTTAGATTCAGAAGCCAGAGAGAGGTCTGTGGAGAGGTGACACCTAAGAGAAACTGGCGGGAAAGATGAGAGCTGGTGGATGCCAGTTTTAAGGTGGGCTGAAGGATGTTGCTGTTTACAATCTTCCCTGTTCCTCTCCTCTCAGCTTTCAGTGTCTGTATGCTTGCGGCCAGCTGCAATGGGCAAAGCACATGCAGCTTTTGTCATACAGTGGGTAATATGGGGCTTGGTTATTGGTAGAAGGCTGAATGAGCAACAGAGGAAAGTGCAGGGAAGCAGAGACAGCAAGCAGCACAGGAACTGGCTGGCTCCCGTGGGGCCAAGGGAATGCAGCAAGTCTGACATTCCAGAGGCCGCCAGCTTCTGCTGCTTAGCTGCAACGCAAGGCTGTAGGACTGCTGACCCTCAGAAGCTGTCAGTCTAGAGTGGGGCCTGGCTCATGCTGGGACTCTCAGGAAGCCAGGTTGCTGGGTGTGGCCTGTGGAGAGTATCCCTGGTCAGTGCCAAGAATACCAGGTGAATACCTATCTGGCTCTGTGTCCTGAAAGAGTGCTGAATGAGTGATGCGAGCCCATGGAGGGGCTGCTAAGCTGTGGGCCAAGGCTCCAGGGATGCCTTTGTGCCGTAAGGGAAGAGCTGGCTAAGGATGTTGGGGGATCTCTCTGTCCACTGCTGCTGCAAGCCTACTGGCACAACCTGAAATCAGGCAGTGACACCTTCCTGGATCTCCACCCGCCCCCCCCCCCCCCCGCAGTACCCTATGAGCAAAGCCTAAGCAAAAGCAGTCAGGCTTTTATGCATTCACACAAAGTGCAGATTTTGGGGCTCCAAGCACAGCACAGAGCAAGGAGATGCTCTTTTACCTGTCTCCACCCCTCCTTTACCCCTGCACATTGCTCCAGTGGAATTAGGACAGCTCATGGCTGCTCTTATCCTCATTATATTATTTTTTTTAAAGTGCATAAATCTAACTCTGAGTTATCATAACCAACTTCCTTGAAATGCCGGCTGCCTGGATGGATGATGGATGGATGGGAAGACAGAGGTGAACAAATGACTCACACCTTCTCCTATATGTGCCTAAGTGAATCATGCTCCATTCCACTTGTGGTTGAAGCCTCATGTCTGTCCTTGTAAGTCAGCAACGTCCCTTCCACTGTCTTGCTGACCATCACTTTCTTCAAAGTAATGATGAGCCTCAAGCCCAGGTCTGTTGACCTCCATAGTGGCTTATCCTTTGCGGCTTTCTAGATTATGGGGCAAAGGCCAATCTGCAGGAATCCTTCCAGGCAGGTACAGCATGGCTTGCTTGTTGCAGACATCAGAGCTTCTATTCCAGCATTCTGGCCTCAGCCTGGAGGGGAGCTGATTCTGGAAGCCAGTGGAAATGACAGCCTTGCCATTCAAGACCACACTGTGGCTTGGGGCTTCTGCCTGAGAACTCTCCTGACCTTTCCCCAACAGGAAGCATTTTAGTGTTCTGTTGATTAGAGATCACTTCATGTTGCACACAGTTGATTGTTTGTTAAAGTAGAAATGGGAAAAAGAAAAGAAAGTACATGCCTTCCAAAGCAGGATCGCACAATAGTTGCCCCCAAAGTATTCATCTCAGTGCATCTAAGCACTTAGAGTCGGGCTGGTTCTGGAGCGGTGCTTCTTAGAAAGAACCACTTCTGCAGTATCTGGCTCTTGCTTATGGTTTGCACCCTGTTCAGCAGCAAAGATGCTCAAAGGAGACCAGACGCCATGGCTCAGCAATGCAGCTCCCCACCTAGCAGGGAATAGCTGACAGTCTGATCTAGAGGGACATCCGAGCTTGGGGTAGCAAAGGCAGAGAGACAAGCGATGAATCTAGTGACCTCCAGGTCTGTATCTCTTCTCACATCTCATTTCCTTGCTGGGGTTTTATTTTTGCTCCCTGGACACAGTGATCACTGGGCTACTTTGTGTTAAACAGCTAATTAATGGGAACTCAAGTCAGCATCTTATTTATGAGACTGGAGCAGGCGGAAACGCTTTGCTCATCTGGAATAATAAGTTGGGATCAAGCTGCATCTTCTATATAAATGCATGCGGCACTGCTGTCAGACGCCACTGCCAGCCAGCGCTGTCTGATTTCACATGAATCACTGAAATGACCCGGACCTTCAGTCTGAGTTGATTATAGCTAATGTGCGCCATATAATCTCATATGCTCAGAATGTCTTGTGAACCCACCACACTATCAAGATACAGTTTTAATTAACATTTGCTTTTTAGATAATATACGCAATTTATTTTGGCAAGAGTTCACTAAATGTAAAATCTACATAATTAAGACACTAAACCTGCAATATTTTTTCTTTGTGGTATTTTTATGCTAAATGACACGGATTCAGCAACATTTATTACCCAGTAGATAGCTGCAATGGGCAATCACAATTTCATAATTTGTTTCATTTTTCAAAACTGTTTCTCTAACCAAAGGATGCAGAGCCATACCACTGATTCTGTTCACTTTGGAGATTCCAGCGTTTGAGCTCTTTCCCTAGTTCCCCTTCACATCAGCCACAAGGACAGCACCCGCATGGCTCTGCACTGACTTCCACGGCGCACACTAGCTCATTTGGAAATTAGTGTGTTGGGTGCTTATTTCACTGTGTTTTCACCAATGTTGGTGCACAGTCAAGTGGGAATGGGCACAATGAGGCAAGGCCTTCAAGACCGTGAAAGCATCTCTTCATTTCTGCCAACCTATGGATGGTCACGCAGCACATTGGAAGCAGAGCCAGGACTAGAACCACGAGCCCTGAGTAGCTGTGCTCTCTGCTCCAGGAGGCTCCTCTGCTCCCGCCAGCAATGTCTAGGAAACTTGGAAATGCCTCAGGGTCATAGGAAAGTGATATATTTGGGGTCAGGGCATCAGACTTGATTTCCCAAAGCCCTCAGAGGGAGAGCAGTGCAGTGCTACATCCCACCTGCTTTCTATCTCCTGAATGCTCCTGTGACTGACAGTTCAGTGGGTAGCAACTTGGAGTCAGCATCCAAGCCCTGAGCCTCTGAATCTGCAGCTAGCTGCTGCCCCAAACACTGCCAGTGTGGAGCCTAACACCACAGCCCCAAAGCCCAGACAGCCCTGGGCCAGGGCTGGGTTATGAGCCCCATTTCTAGGTCAGCTCTGTATGCCTGCCAGTCTTCTGGGCTTGAGCTGCAACATCCCTCTCAGGTGGACCCTCTACAGCGTCTGCTGAGCACAGGAGGCAGGGACTGTGACTCCCTAGTTTCCTGCTCAGGTCCGTTGTGAATTACTACTTCCGGTCCAGGATGCCTGGAGGGGAAGCTCACTGGCTGACGTGGCTCCTCTGACCAGCATAATGCACTGTCTACTTGGGGAGGGCGCAGTTGGGGAGCTCCTGGTGCAGGACTCAGTGTTGCCATCAGGTTAATGGTCTGCACACAGGGATGCATGGCCTGGATCATGCATGGGGCCAGGGACAATCAGAGCAGAGGACTTAGCAGCATGCTGTTGCTGGAGAGAGCTCCCACAAAGTCTTCTTCTTAGGCAACTCTATTACTATAATGGGAATGTACACAGTACATTAGTCTGAGAGCCAAAGGACAGGGGAGTGAGGCTTTATACGGACTGGCCTTGTCATGTCATAGCTGTGGCTTGAGGCAGAACACTACCCTGTTCTTGTCCTCTAGAGTTTAGCACCCATCCCAGCAGTGGGGCCAGAAGAACCTTTGTCTCTTAGGACTGTGAGGTTTAAATGAGCTGATTCCCATCCAGCTGTGCTTCACTTAAGAGTGAGGATTCAGCCTAAGTAATTCCTGGCAGGAAAGGCCATCACTGCGTGACTAAAGGCACTTGCACCAGCTGCGGTGCTACAGGTCAGCTCCACACAGCCTCCACCCCTAGACAGGTCACTGGGAAATGCCGAGGCTGCTACCAGCGCGATGCAGCTGACTGCTTCATAGTAAGCTTGACTTTATAAGCAGGGTTCATTTAAAATAATGATGGAAAGTACAGTATAGTAGATGCACAAAGCAGGGGTAGGGTCACTCATTACAATTATACAGCATTCTTAGCACATGTCACTACATGTGTTTTATGTTTCGATGACTAGGGAGTTTGTTTACACTAACATCACCTCAAATGCAGGGTAATGTACTGTGCTTCTGGAATGACTTTGGGGACAATAATGATAGCAACTGGTCAGCTCCATCATGATTGCATGGGACCACTGTTGTCCATTAAGTCTTTCGGGGAGGGAAAGGCCATTGTGCAGGGCATAACTATATGCAATCCACAGTGGCCCATTCGTACATGATCCCTGATCTTAGGGAGAGGGCTACAAAGCACTAAGAATGAAGTTAAAATATGTCGTAGGCTGGGCACCTGCATGCTTGTGAATTTCAGTGTCCTTTCACACAGCTGAGGAGTTCTATGGGAAGTGCCCCACAGTGAGGAAGATGGCAGCTGCTCTGTGTGCAGGACACGCCCTGTGTCCCAGCCTCAGAGATCCTAAGAAGGCCTGAAGCCCTGGCTGAGTGCCCTAAAGCACCCTGAGACATACTGCAAAGCCCCACAATGTGGACACAGACTACCCAATAACAGGGAGCCACCGTGCTGTGCTTTGCTTTATTTGCTCATCATGTAATTATAAAATAATGTTATTGATATATGTGTGTGCTGTACGCTCAGCTTCCTGAAAATCTAAGTACTTCTTTTGTCTACAATATTCATTTGCTTAGCAAATACATATATGTATATTATATTCTTATTTTTTAATGTGAGTTTGCCTAGACAATGTGTACTGCCTAGGTTCATACACATCTCTTCATTTATTCATTCAACAAATATTTAATAAGCTCAAGGGTAGTACAGAATTTTTGAGCGAGAGGGGGCCGTGGCAGCATCCTATTCAGGGCTCTGCAGTTAGAGAGCAGGCACTTAGGATTTTAGCATAGAAGTTACCCTACCTGCCACCCTGTCAGGTACCTTCTGCCCATGTGAACAATCAGTAGTCATTCTCTCCAGGTCTCCACAGTTTTGCCCTCTCCTCTCCATCCTGCGGCCAATCAGATCCTAACTCCTCAGAGCCTCCCTTTCTGTCCTCCTTGCCTCCTGGCGTTGTCCTCTGCAGCTGCCACTGAGCCAGCCCCTTTAGAGATCCTTTCCAGCGAGTTCTCAAAATGCTTCTGTCTAAGCATCCTGGCTGTGAATGAGGTTTAAAAGTGAGTTCTTTATTCCAGACAGTATTTTATCCCAACTGGGATCCTTACACCACATAGCAGTTGGCCGAGCACTGCAGAATCTGTCGCAGCCATGGCCAGATGCAGAGCACTCCCCTCCCTCGGCCTTTCTCTCACATCCAGGCACAGGAGCACCTTCCCTCCCCTGGCTACGCCTGTCTTGCTTCCTCTCTGGTTCCCGACTTTCCATGTTTCTTGCTGGCTCCTCCGCCTCCCAGTCTCCACATGTCAGTGAGCCCCAGTACTGACTCTGGCTCCTCCCACCTTCTCTACCTGCACTGCACCCTGGTGGTGAGCATTCCCCTGGGCCAGCGTCTGGAGACCAGAAGGGGTCACACCAGCCTCCACGGAACTCCAGATCCAGCTTCTCTACGCATATGTCTATCAGCCATCCCAGAGGTTGTGCCTCTCAAGTCATCTCTGACGTTCCCCCCAAAGGGGATCTCCCTGGCCTTTCTTCTCCCAGCACATGGGCACAGCATGCACCTTCTCAAAACCCAGCACCCTCAGTGCCTCTATATCCTTGAGCCGCCCCTTCCCTCATTTGTAAGTGCTCAGTAGTTCTCCTCCAGCTGTTACCTCTCTGCTCCATGTCCCTGAACAGCAGTGACACTCTGGCAGCAGCCTGCCTAACCCCATCCTTCTGGAGCCAGACTCCTGGGTTCAGATCTCCACTTAACATGTGCCAGCTACAGGACTTGAGCAGCTTTCTTCAATATTTAGCTCTATTTCTTCATCTACCCCATTAGGATAATAATAGCACCTCCTTCAGATGGTTATGGTGAGCATTAAATGAGCTAATACATGCAAGCGCTCAGAGCAGTGTCTGGCGTATCATCAGCCTAGCCAATCAATGAGAGCTATAATCATTACTATACATTATTCATAGAGCAGCCCCCACATGATCCTTTCCAAACATAAATTAGACGTGACCATTCTTTTGCTCAAAACTCTCCAGCGATTTTCCGTTTTAGTTACAACAGAATTCTAATGCACTGAAAGGGCCACAGGGCCTGAATGACCCAACCTTCACACTCTCACACCTTTTGTCTCATTCCGGTTTTCCCATGACTCACTGCATGCAAGCGGTACCAGCTTTATTTTAGGGCTACTAACATTCCAAGTTCTTGCCTTGCTTTGCCTTCTTTCTTCCCTCTGCCTGGAATGTTCTGTCACCCCTCCTGCTGCTCTGAGGACTGGCTTCTGCCTTTTGAAAACAGTCTCAACTCAATTATTTCCCCTCCCAAAGGCCTTCCGGGATCCCCACCTCAAGAAACGCCCCCTGCTGGCAACTTTCCTTCCTCACTTTCCACAATATTAATCACAAAGTTCAGTTACTTTGGTGGTTTACTGGTTTGCCTAATTTATAGTCTGTGTATCTTTACTAGAATATGCTGGGACTCAGATCTAACTTGGCACGTCCAGTCACGGTTCCCGGAACCTAAACTAAGAACATGCAGAGGCAGTGCTTGTGAACGACCGGAGAAGGAAAAAAGAGCAGTCCTTCAAGCACTGTTTTGAGAATAACAGCTCTCTGGACACTCAAGGAAGAGCTGAGGTTTGAGGCCCAGGAAGTGCCCTGTGCAGGGGCTAATAGACAGGAAGACTGGTAGTGCCCAGCTGTTAAAGGGTGGTGTGGTCCTCAGACCAGTAGCATCAGCCATCAGGGAGCTTCTGAAGAATATGGACTGCCTAAGAGCTGCTGAGTAAGGATTTTCATTTTAAGGAGATTCACAGGTGATCCCTATTAGAACTACTGAGGTAATTTGTTCAGGAAACTGGAAATAACCATTGGAGCTGGGACAAACCATACAAAGGGAGAGACATTAAGCAGGGTATAAATTCAGATGCATGTGACAAACCTCAAACCACAGGAGCTTAATGGCCCCAGATATGTTTACTTGCATATCACATGTAAATCTGACATGGTTGCTTTGGGCTGAGTCTGTCAGGGTCTTGCCACATTCTATGTGGTCCTTGGTGGGGCATTTTCCAGCCTGATCCTTTGATAAGGATTTCCTGGGACCTTGAACTGCCACTTCGTATGTGGTTCAAGTGATCGCTCTTGGACTACACAGCATGGCAATCAGTGAGCACCCAGCAGTCATGGCTATGACCTCCCACCACACCTCCCAGGAGTGGGAGGCCAGCCAGGAGAAAGCTGTGATAAATTTGTAGTCACCAACAATGGGACTAAGTGGGACTGTATCCTTTAACTTAAGGACCATTCCGTAAAGTAGCTGGTTTCCATTATCCAAAAGTGACAATGCCTGGGACCCAGAAGGCTGAGGGCTGCTTTCAGGTTGCAAGCAGAGAAGAAAGGAAAATTCAGGGCAACACCTGTTCCTTCACTGCATCCCAGATGGGTAAGAATTGTAGGAAGGACATGTGGGCACAATTTGGGACATCCAAATGAGGACTGTGTGCTAGATAATAGTTCTCTAAAGTGTCAAACGAGATCATAGTATTGTGGTTGTATAGGAAAGTGTCCTTATGCTTAGAAAAGATATGTGAAGATATTGAAGGTCAGAGGATTAATGCTATCACTGGTTTATTCTCAACTAGCTTCAAAACAAAAGAGAAGGCAAGATGAATGAGACAAATGGTGACAGCTGGCAAATCTAGGTGAGGAGTATTCACATATTCATTGTGTATAATTGTAACTGAGTAATAGGTTTCTGTTTTTTTTTTTTTTTTTTTTTTTTTTAAGTAAGCATGTGTTACTTACTATACCTGGTGGCAAATCTTACACAGACTAAGTAACTTCAGAATAGACAATATAGACAATGGGTTTGCCAGCTCATGTCATCTGTGACTCAATCTGACCTGCCCCAACAGCCTTTCACCAAGGGATGGGGATGCCCAGCCAATGGCACAGATTCAGGCTTTGCTGGAAACTTGAGTGGCCTACCTTCTCTCTGACATCGGAACTAACAAGCCCCAGTTCTGCACCTGACAGACAGGGAGCTAACCTAGACAGGAGCACAAAACCTACTTCTCTTTTTAATAGAAATCAAGGACTGGGGATATAGTTGAGTGATATAAACGCTTACCTGGCAAGCACAAGGTCCCAAGTTCAATGCCTGACATAGCAAAAAGAAAACAAATCAAGACTTATGGCCACCTACTACACCTACATCCCATAGTGGCCAGGAGGGTCTGGAGAGGGGCAGGGGTCATCAGGGTGGGTGGCACATGCTGGAGTTTATTTGCAGGGGTGAGGGCTGCGTGATTAGTATAAAGAAGGGAGATGGTGATGCAATGGAATTATCATTATGAGAGCTGGGGAAGAGTTTATTTCAAAGAACATTTTTAGTCACAGATGGTTGAGGAGAAATGCAGAGAACAGGCCCCAACACCCCAGCTTCCCAGCTGACTGCAGGGAGGGGGAGCGTGCTAATGAGCGCATTGATTTTCCAGCTCCTCAGAACAATAGCAAATGTTTTTTGCAGTTATTAATTGGGATCCCAGAGCAGGTGTGGGGGATGGAGGCACTGGTGTGTCTAAGTTTATCATTGGGAGCTGGGGAATAGAAGGGACGAAAGGAGTAGGAGGGAGGTCGTGGAACCCGGAGCAAGAGCACAGGCAGGCTGGAGTCTGGCTCTTACCCTGACCCCTGAGCAGTTTAACCCTTTTCAATGTCGGTTTTCCTCATTAGTAAACATTAAAATAAGAACTTTTCTTTCCATGGCCAGTGAGAAAGATAAATGAAACCGCTGATAGAAGGAAAAAGTACTTTCTAAGCTTTCTAGTGCTACACGTCATTTACTTCAAGAAAAAATATTCTCCAAGACGTATACCCAAGTACTTGTGTGTGGCAGGCTTTGTGCGGGGTTCATGAACTAGGGTGGGGAACTGGAAAATAAGTCCTTGATTCCATAGAAAAGGTAGTCCAGCGAGGAAGGGCATTGGCAGAGAAAGTCTGAAGTGGAAATGACTGGGACATCAAGGAAAGTCTCCTGGGGGCAACACGATCATCATGGTCATCATGGCGTGAACCACCAGCATCCTCCACAGAGTGCATCAGGGACTTGAACACTGGCCCTGGATAGCTGTGTGGCGATGGTCTGGAAACTCGTGAGGATGGGTTGACTTATGTTTCCCTGTGCAGGAAAGACAAGCCACATGTCCTCTGAAGAACCCCTGCAGCCTGCCTGCTCCATAGCCTGATCTTCAGCGGGCTCAACTGTCTGGGCCACAAGGCCTCTTTTGAGCCTATGCCAATTACTGTCTGCATCCTAGTTCAAGCAGTCCTCACTCACCATTAAGAGGCTGATACACTGGTAAGAAAGCTTACATTTCCCCCAAATAGGCAGGTCCAAAATAAAGAGGCAGGCTCCCTGCCTAGATGCAGCTGACACCCCACCATATATCGGTGCATCCGGTTCCTCTCCTGGGGCTGCTCAACCCCCTGGCCCACTGGCTGTACTTTCATAACTCTGCTGTGAGCCTGTGCCCAGTGGCCCTAGTGATACTTACCCAAGCTAGCCCTGAACCCCTTTTATAGAACTACCCTTGGAAAGCAGAGCTTTTGAAGGCTGCTGAATGAACGTCAGGAAGCCTAGAGTTCACCAGCACTGTCATATGAGCCAAGGAGTTCTAACTCTCCAGAGTAGTGGAAGGCAGAGCCACAGAATGAGCGCTGTGTGTTGCAGAAGGGCTAGAATAAGGGGGGGGGCATGTACCACGAGTCCTCTGAACCCCTGTCCGCGTGGCCCACCACTCACACCTTGGTGAGGTGGCTGTGTGGGCCTGTGCATGTGTGGGGAGCAGCGGCTGGGGGTGAATCCCGGAACACCTGCAAGGTCTCCAACTGCTTTGGCCTTTTTTTCTGTTGAAGCCATTTGCCCTTATTATTTATTGGTCTATACAATGAGCATGATTGCCCTCTGTGTTCTGTGGAGAGAGAGAGAGAGAGAGAGAGAGACAGAGACAGAGACAGAGATACAGAGAGACAGAAACAGAGAGACAGAGTCAGAGAGACAGAGAGAGAGTCAGAGAGACAGAAAGAGACAGAGAGAGAGTCAGAGACAGAGAGACAGAGAGACAGCGAGATAGAGAGACAGAGAGTCAGAAAGTCAGAGAGACAGAGAGAGACAGAGAGAAAGTCAGAGAGACACAGAGAGAGAGAAAGACAGAGAGAGAGACAGAGACAGAGAACAGACAGAGAGAGGAGAGAGAGACAGAGACAGAGAGACAGAGTCAGAGAGACAGAGAGAGACAGAGAGAGAGTCAGAGACAGAGACAGAGAGACAGAGAGAGAGAAACAGAGAGACAGAGACAGAGAGACAGAGTCAGAGAGACAGAGAGAGACAGAGAGAGAGTCAGAGACAGAGACAGAGAGACAGAGAGAGAGAAACAGAGAGACAGAGAGACAGCGAGATAGAGAGACAGAGAGTCAGAAAGTCAAAGAGAGAGAGCGACAGAGAGAGAGTCAGCGACAGAGAGAGACAGAGAGACAGAGGGAGAGAGAGAAAGAGAGAGAGAGAGAGAGAGAGAGCGCTCCTGGAAAGGAGACAGGGAGAGAACTTGCTGAGGCCTTCTACCCCTAGCAGTGGAATTAGATCACACACTTTTCATTTTGCCTCCAGGATCCAAAATAATTCCCATTCCTTTTGGCTTGGAACCTATAAACTTCACACACAGATGAAATTAGGGAACTGCTTCTGTTTCATGAGGACTTTTTTTTTTTTTTTATCACATTCTCTCTATTCATGTCTTCACAAAAGAAAGGAAAAAAAAATTCACACATTTGCAAGAAGCTGCGTGTGTCTTTGAATATTTCCCATAAGCAGAGAAATCTGGTTTTAAAACGTTAGGTTTTCCTCATACAAAAGAGCACATTTATTGATGGTGGGATGAATAAGCCACTAACTAAATGTTGTTTAGGGAGCTTCATTCTTTTTCCCACACTCTGGCTCCACCTGACCCCTGCTCCATCTCACTTCAACTCCACTGCTCCTGCTCAATGAAGTGGGCAGGTGGGGAGCACCTGAGTGTGTTTCCTGTGTTCACACATGCACACACTTATATGCACACACACATAAATGTTGATCTCTACCAGAGACATAGAAAATCGGCTTGTTGTATATTCTAAGCGCTGATGCTCATTAACTTATTTAATTTCACAACAATATAAGGAACTGTCTCAAGCCTTCATGGCCATAGGCACAGAAATGAGGTGCATCAAAATCTCAATTCCCTTGTGTCTTGGGAAAAGCTATTAGCAGGCCTGAGCCTCAGTTTCCTAAATGCGTACCACTGAAAAATGGTGGCACCTTGAAGGTATTGCTACAGACAGATGGGGGCTGGGCATGTCTGGCTCCACTGCAGCTCACTCTTAGCCACTCTCTGCCACCCTGACCCCAAGTTAGAGGCCAATGGGTGCCAGCCCAGGGGGAGGGTCCATGGGAGAGAGTCGTCTGTAGACCCTGCCAGAGATGCTCAGCTCTTCACTCTGACCAGATTCTCTGGAGCTTATTCTTTGTACATGGTTTTTCCCCCCTCTATCAGCCAAAGTGGCTTCCCTGTCCTGCCAGGCAGCTCAGACACTGCCTTGTCCGAGGCTCCCATACTCTCAGAGGGCTGAGAGTTGACTTTTCCTCCACCTTCCTGCAGTAGGGTTGTGCTACCCCGAAACTACATTTCCATACCATTTCAATTCTTCCTTTAAAACCATTGGTCAGGAGAGAATAAAGATACAGCCAGAATCTGTGGTGCCAGGAAAGGGTACCAGCTAGGTACTCCAACCCTAAATCTATGAGTTTTCCATCTTGGAGGCAGGAAGCACCCCCTACGCCAGGGAATGGATAAGATGTGATAATTAGAGAGACTCAGAGTTGCTGAACTGAAAATTTTGTGAAGTCATTTGAAAAAAAAATCAATGCAAGATTTTTTTTTTCCACAATGAAAAGACAAGAGTCCCACACAATTAAAAACTAGGCTGTGGTTTCCATGGTCTGCCTGTCTTGTTCTCTTGTTTCTGTACCTCAGTTGTTCATCAAAAATAATTAAAAATTTTCCCATGGGCAACAATTATTTGCTTCAAATATTGTGAGTAAGGAGAATACATTTATAATTTCCTCACCTTTCTGAAGGTGAAAATATATATTATCCTTTGGTAGGGGAGAAAAAGGAGTTCAAAGATACGCCGGAGAGCTGTACTCCTTCCATCCTGATTATGCTAATTGCCTTACTGGATAGAACAATGCTTTTCTACATACCGGACTTTCTCTTTTACTTTCTGTAACTTCGAGTTATCAAACCCTGCTTCCTCTTCCTTGTTATTTTTGTAAGCCCTTAAGGAGCTAGCCTGTAGCTGTGCGGGCTGTCAGTGAGCATCTCTGAAATGTCCCAGTGCTGCAGTATAAAGAGCGTCAAGGTCTCTGTTCTTCAGGGAGTGTTTCACTGAGCACCACACAAAGAGCCAAACCATGAACCTAATGTCTCGTCTTTTCGCTAGCTTCCTTAAATTCACACACAGTGAAACACCAAAACAGTTACTAACAAGTGATTAGAAAGACACAATACAATTATAACCACAATAACTAAGATTTACTGAGATAGGATTTCTAAATGATTTGAGTACTTGTCTGTTGCAATTCCATGTGCAAGTGTTGTGCCCCAGTTCCACAAGGAAGGGTATTATCAACACTGTGCCTTACAGGTGAGAGAGCTGAGCCTCACAGATACTAAGCAACTTGCTATTTTAGTTACAATATGCTAAAATGAGAGTTAGGTCCATAAACTGTCCTTCCCTGCCCTGAAGCCTTTGTCATGTGTCTCTATCATGTCATGTAGGTCCATATTTTCTGTTAGCTGTCAAAGAACATATTTTCCATGATATATTTAATGAAGAGCTGGCTGCAATTGTGCCTTCATGTCAGAGCTCCTGTTTCTCATTGTTTGGCCTAACTGTTGGCTCTCCAGTACACCAGCCTCCAGCATTAACAGTGAGAATGCAGTACTGCTTCATGAGCATGTACCTGGCCTAAGTACTGATCTAGCACCTTCCTTTCCTCAATGCCACTGGATGTGTGAGAATGATGCAGAGAGAACAGTGTTATCCTTGATGCAGCTGTGAAGAAAGTGAGGCCTAGCTGGGTGTGGTGGCGCACGCCTGTAATCCCAGTACTTGGGAGGCTGAGGCAGGAGGATTGGTGCGAGTTCGAGGCCAGCCTGGGCTACAAAAATGAGCTCAAGGCCAGCCTCAACTGCATAATGAGACCCTGTCTCAAAAAAAAAAAAAAAAGAAAGTGAGGCCTAGAAAGGTGTCCCAGGCCACACAGCTAGAAAGTGGTAAAGCAGGACTTCAAGGCAGGTGTCTATCTCACTCCGCCAGTTTTATTTCTTTTAATTGTTTGATTACTTTTAATAAGAACTAACAATGTGACAGTTTCAAAACACGTTAGTAGTACATTCCCAATAATTGATACAGTGCATAATGTTGTCTTTGCAGTAGTTATGCAGAGCACAGGATGTAGATACAACCAGTTTTAGATGGTACTCTGTGTGCCTAGGCCTGTCCTTGACTAGGCAAATTCTCTCAGGAAATAAGCTTTGCACTTCCTGTGAGCCAGCAGCTTGGCAGATGCTCACACACCAAGTCTGGGGTTAATAGATGGCCTATCTACCTACATACTTTATTTTCAAACACTCTCTTTATTTGAGAAAATAAAAGTTTTGGTAATTCTTTTGTTTTTGCAATTCTTCCACAGGCTCTTAAATTGCATAAAATGTCGAATTCTGTAGTTTGGTTTTAAAAGGAAAACAACAACGTGTGTGTTTGCACTTGCATACAGCCCTGGGACAGGATGCTCCTTGAGCACTCAGCTCCTGTTTGACTTGGGTTCTGGACCCCATGACAGCTGGGATTGCACCCAGCCATGCTGGTACAGGTATGGGTGCTGCAGGCCGCTGAGCTCCTTCCCAGCATCCAAGCCACTTTAATCTGCATTGCAGAAGTGCTGCAATAGGCCTGGGCCTTGCTGCATGTTGTCTTTAAATAGTGTGCCGCAGCTGATTATCTGAGCAGGCTGTAAAGTTTTAATTGGCCACTGATAGGCTTCTCCTGAGTTCCATCTACGCAAGCCCTGAGGTGTTGGAAGTTCACAATAGAGGAGGAAAATTACCTCCTGACTGCTCCCTTCCCTTTTGTTGCTGCCCTTACACACTTTTCTCTGCAAGACAGCCCGATTCATCTTTTCAAATGCAAATCAGATATGTTGGCTCAGCTAAAGCCTCCGCAGCTTCTCCCCACTGCTCCAAGACTCCATCTCTACTCTTCCTATGGAGCACAAGGCCTCTCACATCCAGCACCAGCCCACCAGCATCCTCTACCTTCAGAGACACATTACAGCTACCCTAAAGCCAGGGAGTTCACCTGTGGGAGTCCCCCTGCCTGGAACATTCTACCTGGCACTTTCAAGGATGGCATTTCCCATTCTCTGGGCTTTAAGATCCTCCTTATTGAGCACCTCTGTGCAGTCCACAAGGCCTCGTTCCTGGTTTCAGCCCATTTTACCTTTCCCAGACTGCTGCCATTTTGCTCTTTGGCATTTTGGCTTTTTTTTTTTTTTTTTTTTATGGTCTGCTCAACCTGCCCTGGGGGTAGGGCTGGCACACAGCATGTGGTGCAGGGGATTGAACTTTGGTCCCTATAATTGCCTAAGCATTCCTAAGCAGACGCTTTAGACTGCTGAACCATCTTGCCAGCCCCTCAATTGTTTTTTGACAGTTTTTCCTTTCCCATAGAGCGGAAGGTCTGTGGCCCCTGGGTGTATCCTGAGTGTAGGCAGAGAGCCCCAGTCACATCCACAGCAGTCAGCGATTGAGGGATGACCGGGCCACACCTGCAGCAGTGGCAATCAAATTCTCCACTGGATGTTGGCTCAGCTCTAAATGCCATTGGCTGGCTTACCTGATTCCCTGACTTGTTCTGTAGAAAGTAAGACCAGTCTTGGACTGGATCGCCCCTCAATAACTCTGATCTTCATCGTGATTTCTTTCAGACTCCTAATGGGAAATGTAAAAACTCTCTTTGGAGTGTTTCATATGCATCCCTGAAATACAGTTAGTCCCTAACTTACAAACAAGTTCCGTTCCAGGAGTGTTGTTTGTAAGTCAGGTTCATCTGTATGCTGACAAAGTGAGCCTTATACAGTTGTGAAAGTTCACAACCCAAGTGTCTGAAAGTCAAGCACTTATTCTATAATATTTTCTTAGGGTCTTTTGTGAAAGAACTAGGAATCTATGACAGTTGGGTGGAGCTGCATCTGCATAGTGGTGCTCTATCTGTGGGATTATTGTCCCAGGCCAAACCTTTTAGAGCCTTCAGAGATGACAAATAGCCCACTGTGACATCCAGGCCATGGATTTTCCTCTATTGCAATAAGATGCCCAGTGAGTAGAGCAAGAACTCTGGGGCAAGGAGCCAGCCAGCCACCCAGCCAGCCAGTGGCTGCATAAGCTAAAGTTTAAGACCCACTGAAGAGAGCTGACTAGAAACGTTGCTAAGTTCCAGGGACACATATACAGTTTTGGTGGCTAGGAAAGATGTGAAGGATATCTTCTGTGTGTCAGTAATTGTCCTGCATACCTGGCACTCAGAGTCACCCCAGACAGGATCCCAGTCTCAATGGACTCACAGACTCCAGAGGCCAGACCAACAAGGAAAGAAGGCATTCATTACAAGGTACAGTGGTGCTCACTAGGATAGAGGGAGTCAGGGATACCTGCTAAGCACAGAAGGGACTCTGTCAGTAGAGAGTGTTTGATAGTAGCAGAAAATAAAGGTTAATTAGCTACAAGCCTCAGGAACAAATACCTGAGTCTAAAGCCATCTCCACTTTTTGCTGTTAGCTACTGAGCCAATCTGTGCTCAGGTTTCCTAGTTTAAAAATGAAAATAATAATACAGATAGTAATCTGGACGGATGTCATGCTGCTTCAGTTGGTTAATAAGTGAACAGCACTATAAACAGTGCTTGGTCTTCAAAAATCCTCAAGAAACATCATTTGCTGTCCATGTTATCATTTGACCCCAAGCGGAGACATTTGATCCATTGCAGTGTGTGGGCAAGAGCGGGGATCCAGAGAAGGTATCTGTGGTCCTTGGTACTAGTCTGTTACCCTGGCCCAGCATTGTCAGCATCACCTAAGGATGCATTAGACACACAGTCTCTCCACCTCATCACACGTTCCTGAATCAAAACCTGCATGTTGACCCCAGGTAATTTTATCATGCAAATTTTTAAAAATTGAGAAGCACAGGTGTAGATTAGTAGTTCTGCATCCTGGTTGAGCAGATCTGAAGAAGAGAAGTGGAAACACTGAGCCTTGAGACAGAACCCCCTGCTGGTCCATGGGTGTGGGACAGGAAGCCACAGGGGGCTGAACCTTTTCACAGGCAGGTGATTGTAGACACATTGCATTGAAGAAAGTGTGACCTGGTGTCCATTAAAGCCCAGAGAGAGAGGGGCAAGCTGGAAAGAGAAGTAAGGGTCCTGGCAGAGGAATCCAAGAAGAGGCTGGGGCAGGAGTTGGTGAAGTTAGGAGGAAAAGACGGTGGCAGGAAGAAGACTTGGGCAAGAGGAAGGGAAAGAAGAGTTCAGGGATGTGGCTTGGAACACCTATGACTGTCAAAAGTTGTCTTTGTAAGCATTTCCGGGTTTCTCTCCAGGCTGATTTTCCTGTCTGCACAGTGAATAACAACTGTTATCTTCCTGGGAATTTCATGCAGTGCACCCAGTAAGCATTTGGTACTATTTCCTGCCACCCAGGGCTTGGGAAGAGAAGGTTTTTTGTGATCCCAGGAAAGATGGTGGCGCTCTTCTTTCCTGTCTGACGTCTCTACAGTCTGTTCAATTACAGTCAAACTTCAGGTTTCCGGTTCCCTTAAGGAATGAGTCACTCACTGGATGTGAATAAAGCTTTTAGCTGATCAGAATTCTGTGTACGAGAATATTCTCTTTTGAGGATATATTTTAATGTATTAGCTTAGTACTTTTTTAAAGCAATGTAACCCTTTTAAAAAGAGAACTAATATGGGATGCTAATATACAAGTGAAAGTAAATCGAGTTACTTTGGTTCAAGATAAAAGAGACCAAAGTCCCCTACACCTGCCTTTTAACTTACGCATGACTCAGTCCCTGAGATTTGCTCTATAGACATCTTGGAGCCTGTTGAATAATTTTTAAACCAATGTTTCAAAATAAATTTACTCTCTACATCACTAGCTTCTCAAATAAAAGAATCAAATATATTTTTTCTCAACTATGACTTTATCATCAAAGTCCTATTTATTTATTTATTTATTGCGGAACCAGGGATTGAACTCAGGACCTTACACTTGCGAGGCAGACACTTGTGCCCCTGAGCTATCTCCTCAGCCCCTCAAAGTCCTATTTATGATATGATTGAATAGGTGCAAGATACTTCCAGTGAGAGTGGCAGAAACCTAACTCTAATGCAAGCAAAAGTTTTTAAAGAGAATAAAAAGTACTAACAATATTAGAAACGATATAGGATTTCACTGAACAAAATTATAGGAATTCAACAATGACTCCTGTATTGAATATAGTGGTCTTCAAATTAGTTGCTCAGATTACAGATATAGTTTTACAGATTTAAAACTCGTCAAAATTGTAAAAAATTGAAAAGGAGAAAGAGAAAAAAAATCAACTGCTCCTTTGAATAGACCAGCAGACCAGCCTGATAAACAGCCATCACTCTGGGACTTCCTAGTTGCAAATGCCAATGGAGTCAATAATTTAAAATCTGAAGTCCTAGAATGACGGTGATTCATCAAGCAAGGTCTTGCCCAGCTACTAAAGTCAGCTCATCGCAGTCACTTTGTGCTCATTTTCCTGTCTGTGACTGAAATTGGTCAACACTTAGCTCTCTTCACTCCTGCTACAGGCCACTCTATTTACACACAATAAATTTAATTTTGACTGTTGTGAGGTAAAGTCATTTCCAGATCTTGACTGAACAGAAACAAAGGCTCCTCTTCATTGTGTGCATACAGAACTCTCAGGGCACCATGTGAGTCACACCCTGCCACTTACGGACAGTTCTAAACTCCTGTTGGTTGGACCAAGTGGGAAAACTGTCCAACTGCATACAGGATGCTGCCCAGGATAAAGGAGAAGAGGTCCTCTCCAGCCCTATGGGCTTTTAAAAAGAAACATTACTGAATTCCAACTGTGGAATTCAGTAATGTTGGATCCTGTTGAATAATTTTTAAAACAATGTTTCAAAATAAATTTACTCTGTGTATTGGCTTGTAGCAGAGATTAGAGATGAAAACAGAAAAAGGTTCAACATGCCAGTCACTGGGTATACGTGCAAACCACAGCTTAACCGCGTGAGGAGCTGTGACCATGGGACATACACCAGGAGTTCTGAGAGATGAGACCATCACCTGAAGGCAAGAGTGTGCATTCATACCCAAGAAAATGAGGAAAGATTTGGCACCGGTGGGTACCTGTGCCAGAAACTGCATGGTGGGGAAAGAGAAGGCAAGGTCTCAGGCAGGAGGAACAGAACACAGGATGGCATGGAGGTATGAACCGCACTGCCATGGGTGGAAAGGTGGGGTCAGAGACCTGACAGCAGAATTGACTGTCCTTCTCCTACTGCACACTCTCCTGGCTTATTCTCTAAGACTAGAGGAGTGAGAACTGCTCTTGTGGCCACTGTGCCGCCTCCCCACGGTGGCTTTGTTCACCTGACTCTGCTCATTGCCACCTTCCAGGTCCTCCAGGTAGCCTCTGTGTGGTCCTTGATCTCCACTCCACCAGGGACTCTAGCCCAGCCCCCTCTTCTCCACTTCTGCCTCGCATTGCTTCTTCCACGCTTTTTAGCCTTTTTTTTTTCTTTTAGCAAGACCATCAGCAAATTCAGAACATTCCTTTACCTCATTCATTGCTTTTTCTCCAGGGTGAACCACAGTATGATAACCTGAGAGCTTTTAGAAAATGTCCTATGTGCAGGCCCAACCCAGAAGGACAGATTCAGTCCAGCAGGGGTGGGATCTGGCTTTCACCAACTTGTGGGGCTCCCGTGATGACCCCAGGATGCACTGAGTTTGGGAAATAGGGCTCTGCCTGATGCCAGTGTGCTCTGCACACCTGCTGGCTTGTTTCTTGTGGAGACCTATCCATAGCCGCTACACAGAGGTGCTAGCTGCTCTGGATGGCGGCAGTCTATTCCCTTGAAAACCAGCAAGACTGCTGTAGAAAGGTTTCATGACACAGGCCTAAGCATGTTACACTGTTGTATAGTTCAAAAAAAATATGTCTCAGCTTTCTGGACACCTTCTTTTGCAAATTAATGCCAAGTACAGAAAAGATCTTTGCACTTGAGCATTATATTTAGTCCTTTTAAAAGTTAAAGATCTGTTGGAAAATTAGCTTTCAGCTATTGAAATACATTAATTTAAACATGTACAACAGAAAATGAGGTCTCATCGCATGTGGCCGTCAATGCATGAATTATAGCAATGAGAACACTCGCCTGGCACACCATGGGGCAAGGGCAAGGTGCCCAGGAGCAGGGTTGCCCAGGACCCTGGCCAGTGTAGACGGCTGATTCCTTTCCAGTGAACACGATGATTCGATGACTGAAGTGTGGTGGCTCAGGGTAATTTGTAGTTTTTGTTACAAGTTAGTTCAGCTTAATGCCCTTATTTTTCCATTATCTGATTTGAATGCATTGTATTGGAGGTAAAAGAAAAGAATGAGTTTGTTCCTTTGAACTGTTGAACAGGGGGACAGGAAAAGAATAATAAACTTTTGAGCTCTGATATTTCTATTTCCACAGCATTATCAAAGCAGGGGACTACGAATTCCCAATCAATCTTACCAAAAGATTACCAAGCACATTTTGTTCCTTTTATTTCCAGTTGGTCAAAATTGTGTCTCTAAACTATTTGTTGTCAGGGAGTAAAACTGAACTCACTAGCAAAATGTCTATTTTGATAAATCAGGAACAAAAAGACCAAAACTAATGACTTCCACAGCAGAAGGTGCTCTGGGAAATATAATACAGAATAGCGGAATCAGGGGCTTGTTTACCGTGATTCTGAGAATCCATCTGATGAGGAACATAAATAGGTTTCTTTACACAAAGGGACCCAGGGAACAGTGAGGCAGGGAATAATTGACTTGTCCTGGTATGTTTGTGAATGTGCATTTTTATCTGATGGCAAACACGCTGTTGGCCTTTGAGTCAGTCTCCCACCAGAAAATATCTTCAACTTCATATGCGCCAAGATAGCGCGCCCACCCCCAACCCCCCAAATACATTTCAAATTAGCATTAATCATCCAGTGTTGTGGTTTGGGTCCTATGGTGAAAGCCACCTACTGCAGCTGAATGCTATTCAGCAGGCAAGAAGTGATTTGCAATATAATTTAAATGAAGAGTTGGATCCCTTTCCCATTTAGAGCACACCAGTATGGAAAACCGATTGTCAGGCGTTCTGGTGACGTGCATTGACTTGGCTATTCACTCAGAAAATGAAGTTTCCTGAGACACCAGCACATTTAATTTATTTTTTTCCCTGTGAAGTTAACTTCAGCTTGCTAAATACAATGACTATCCAAACCGCAGAAAAACCAGCACCACTAATGTTAATGCTTATAATGCAACAGAGGGGGATTATATTCATTTGGGAGTTTTCTTTTTAATAGAATGTTTACTTGTCCCTCTCCTTATACGTTAATTATTATTTCCCGTCCATAATGCTCTGCTATATCCGAGCAGCCAAATTGTATTTCCTGAATTGTTAATGTCCTGAATTTTAGAATTACTAGTGAATCTATCATTTTTGCATTGTGTATGTCAAAGCCTCAAGAGCTTCATAATGAATATGTGTCTGATAGGAACACAACTGGTACCCTATGGAACCGCCCCCCATATTTATGTAAAAACATTTACTTTTCCTCTGGTTTCTCCCCTCCCCCAGGACTGAAGTTCAAATTCAAGACCTTGCACTTACCAGGCTGGCACTTGTGTCTAGGAGCTATCTCCCCAGCCTTTCTTCTTCTTCTTTTTTTTTTTTTTTTTTCTGGTTTCTTAACTAAGCTTTTTTAAAAAAAATTAAACATTTATTTATTTATTTACATATAGTACAGAATTTCAAAACCAGAAAAATTTCACAATGGTTATATTACATATTTTCATCATCAGATCAGTTTAGATTAATAGATATCGGTATATAAGATTGATCAAACAATTAAACATCAACACTATCAATAAACATTAATTTTTTTAACAGTTGACACACTGCGCATTGTCCTCACAATAATTATACAGAGCACAGAGTGTGGGCATAACTAGGCTTTAATTGTCATATTGAATTACTTTTCTATGAATTACGTAGGAGTAAATTAAAATTGCTTGAATTTTTCTGTTATCAGTCAGCTATGTACGTTTGACTCATCCAAATGTGCAGTTAATGAACTCTTAGCATACCTCATTCATCAGTATTGTGTTAAATGTGAGAGACTGGCCATTCAGATGTAGCCCTCATCTTAGGGAGCTCACGGTTGGAGTGTGGTCTGCAGATTGGAGCTGTAGCTCAGGGAGTGGGATGCGTGGTATAAGAAAGTTGAGTGGGCAAGGTAATAGGGCACAACAGAGGGAACTCCTGCCTGGATAGGGGCTCCTGGAGGAAGGCTTTGTGGAGCAGAAGACTCTACAGCTGGTTGTTGGAGGCCAGGCCCTGAATTAGGCAACTTGGTATTGGAATGGAGGCTGAGGGGAGTAAAAGGCAGCTCATGCATAGGAAAACACATAGGCAAAGTGGCAGGAGTTTTTGATTGAAAAACTTATACAAGTGCTCTTGAGTCATGGCAGATTACACTCTAATCAACTCAACTTTGTTTGAAAACACCATAAGCTGACAACGCACCAAATCTTCCTAATCTATAGAACATCACAGCTTTGGAATGTAGGGCTGTGCAGAGAATGGACTGTTGCCCCAGTCAGGGGCTGACTGGGAGCAGAATCTCATTGCCGCCCAGCATGGGTGTGGGGCTGAGGGGGAAGAGAATCAAGCCACACAATGCTTGCCTGCGAAAAGATGGAAATTTGATGTATAATTTTTCGTAGGTGCAAATACTTTGTATAACCACAAAGTTGAAAAACCATAAATCTCATTGTTCTAAGTCTGTACATGCTTTTCAAATAATAATATAAATTGACATTTGAGCTCATCATTGGCCAGCAGTTCTTATGTCTGCAAACTCTAGGCTTGCAGGGATCCTCTGAAGTGGGTACCATTTGCAGCATCCACTGTTACAAATAAATTGATACCTTTGGAGATTTAGAATCAACTGGAACTCAGATTCTTTAACTCCAAGAGCTTTCAGGTTTAAATCTCATGCTCCTGGCTTCTACCCTCTAGAACCCTCAGCTGAGCTGTGTGGATGAGATTGCAAATAGACACCACCATCTGTTGGAGAGGGGACAGTACACACACAAGCCATGGAAAGGGTTCAATTAGACAAGAATTAGAGAAAGTGCCTAGAACAATGACTGGGACATTGCAAGGCATGTATGAGCTACCGGTATTATGATGACTAATACTTTAATAACTTCAGAGTCCAAATGTACTTAGGAATCAAGCAGTAGGAAGTTCACTTTGGAGGGCAATTGCCAATAAACACATGTTGGAGGTGATAACCCCGGGCAGCTTAATGCGGGAATTCTTGGAAAAAGGACTCAGGGTGGTATGTGGTGGAGCTGCCTGTCATCCTAGCTATTCAGCAGCCTGAGCAGGCATGTCACAAGTTTGAGGCCAGGCTGGGCAGGACAGTGAGACCCTGTCTCAAAATATGAAATTAAAGGGACAGTTCCTAGGAGTAGTTCAGTGTGGAGAACTGGGTTTGATATACACAGACACACACACACATGCACACACACTCACATACCACATACTAATACCCCTACAAAGGATACATGTACACACTGACATCTATACAAAAGAACACACACACACTGAAACCCCTACAAAAGGACTGGTACAAGTAGACTACTTAGCAAGAAGAACACAAGGAAGAAACCAAGCAGACTGGAAAAATTTTAAATATAGCAAATAGACCAATATAACAGAATCTTTGTCTATAGAGAGATGCAAGGAGAGTTAGATAAAACAGGGAGAAGTCATTTGCTGCTATAGATGTATTTTGAGCCACTATTTTCGTTTTGGGTTATATAGTCATGACAAAATTCCCAGGGCTATGGGCTCCCCTTTTTGCACTTCAAGATAATGAAGTTCAGAAGCATTAGACCACTTCCTAAGGTTCCCAGCTGACCAGTGGCAGTGGTAGTTCAGCTGCTTCTAGAGAGGTCTTGCTTTTTGGCTATGTCACACTTTTCAAACTTAGGGTCTTTCTAACACACTGATAAGATAATTTTTGGTGAACGTGATAGGCAAGACCTGAGAAAAATGAATTATCATATTCTTCTTAGGCATCTGCTTATCAATCAATGGAGCTCAACATTTCTCCAGTTAAATAGCCAGTGTCTCCTTTGATGAAGATGGGAAGAACTGGTCTTCTTGTTTGATTTTCTGCAGGTATGCCCTCCCCCAGGCTGCCTGTGTTCATACATGTCATCATATATGGCATCATATATGTCATCGTGTATGTCATCATATATGCCTAGAACAACAGAGTTTGGATTTTGAAGAAAGCGTGTCAGGTGCTGGGGCCAGAATCTTATCTCTCTCCCTTTATCAATAAGGTCACAAAGGATTTTTAAAATTCTTTGTGTTTCTGTTTCCTTGTCTGTTTAATGACAGCAATAATAGTTACACTGGTATGCGGCTAAGAATATATAGGTAGGTAGGTAGGTAGGTCGATAAATAGATAGATAGATAGATAGATAGATAGATAGATAGATAGATAGATGCTTAAAAAGCTACAATCATTCATTAAATAGTAATATTATTTTGTACGTTATTATGACTTCTATATCATGTTCCTTCAGGAAAGAATTGCAATTGGGCCTGGGGTCTGTTGGTGCAGGTGTGGAAAAGCCCTTTCAGACTCTCTAAAGAGAGTACAAAACCATGCCACTCTTCTGGACTTGATCATGTCTTTAAAAATGTGTCGTGTGCATTTCCTTTACACAGCTTTATTTCTACTTCAACATATCTATGCTGTGGACTCTTTCATAGAAGTGTAAAGTGTATAACGTACAGCTTTTGGATGTAGGCTTCTGTATGTATAACCTGGTCCAAATTTTAACACCAAAGATGAGTGAGTGTGTCTTAGTCACATTCTGGTTGCTGAGACAAAATATCTGGCACTTGCAATGCAAAGGAGGAGTGACATATTTTGGCTTGAGTTTCAGTCCCTAGTTGGCTGGCTCCAAGGCAGAACAGTGTGGCAAGGGGACATGGCAGAGAATGAACAGCTGCTTGTAGCTTGGTGCTAGAGAGCCTGAGAGGGTCAAGGGAGGAGCTGGAAGGTGGCTAGAGCCTTGCAGACCATGCCCACAGTGTTCCACCTCAGAGAGCCAGACCCCACACCTAGCAGGAAGTCAGCTATCATGGTCCTAATCCCCTGCTGTCCAGAAGGGCCACATAGGAGCCCAGGAGGTGCCTGGGGACATCTGCATAAAAGCCGTATGTTCCTTCTGCATGCCCTCCCCATAGTCCTACACAGAGCTACGTGCAAAGACGATCACTCATTTCCTTTCGTCAAGCCCAGCAGCTCTAAGCATTTCCGAGCCCCATACCCACCTGCGTGCACCATACAGACTCCACGTGGCCTGCTTCACCCCGACCATCCTGATGCCTTTATTTCTCCCCAATTCATTCTCGAAATTGACACATGCTTTCTTTGTTGCAGCTGCTTCCTTGGATTCTCTAAATGACGATTCCTGACTTGTGGCCCTGGCAATCTCAGAAAAACATCATCCAATTTCTGCAAGTCAGACCCCAGGGGTCCCCCTTTCCCCAGAGTCATCTCCATGTGGCCGGGACACATTGCCTGAATCACTTTTGAAGACATTTGTGAGTAAAACATTTAATGCTTTCATAAAAATAGTACCAATCATCCCTGTGCCCGGTTACCCTCCACTTTTGAGTGTGATTTTGCTTTTCTCAAAAGCTATTTCCAATTCTCTTCCTTTCTGAACAAAGTACAGCCCCGCAGTTAATACTCCCAGGTTCATTATTTGTTTAATCACTGACTCATGCAGGAGGCGTTGGCCAGCAGAGGCTGCGCACAGAGGGCCCTGCCTTTGTTCTCCTCCTGTGTGGATCCTTTCAGGGCGCCTTGTCCCTAACGTAGATGGGAGACTAAATGGATTACAATAAAACCAATTTAAGGGGGAAAAGAAATGTTCAGAGCAACAGAAATAGAGAATCTTGCTATCTTGGCTGCCTAAGATCTGCAGACCTCACCAAGGAATTTATAAAGTAATGTTTCTTATCATAAGTGACAGAAATATGCTGCTTTCTGCATCAATAGATATGAAGATTAAAGGGTCTGACTGTATTAAACAATTTCGCACGGCACCAGGCACTTTGGGCTGTGTTCTCTGCCTTATTACCCTTCATCTTGTGGCTATTTCAGGCCCAATTTAAGAATACAATACAGTCTGGCTTTGCAAATTGACATCCTTTAATTTAAACTGTCTTGTGGGAGAATTAAGAAATTATGGAACAATTATTCCCCCTTAGTTGAAAGCTGGATGACATCCTGAGATTCTCATACATTAGCCATTTGAATTGATTAAGTCACATAATTGAATTACACCTTTGCCCCCATAATATCTTGTGGCAAATATGTTGGTGTTTCGTGTTGGGAGAATGCTCTCATAAAAAGCTAATAGAGGCTGTGATTGCAGATTGACCTGGGTGTCAAAGCAAACCGCAGAGCAGGGTGGGCTGACACTCAGAGGATTTCCTGGGGGAGGCAAATGAGCATAGTGAATGTGCCGCTTGTAATCACGGTGGCAGTGCACAGATCTAAACCCTGTGCGTGATCTAGCGTGCTTCTGTTCCTAGTCCAGTATGCCACTGTCTTGTATTCAGGGAAAGTGTCCGCACTCGTTCTCCAAGCGTTTTCTAATAACTCCTAAGAACAAAAATGCTGGATTCGGCATACAGTGCTTCTCCTTGCATGGCTCGCCATCTGTGCTGAGGTCAGAGTAACCCACCATATGGTGACAAGTGTCCTTCTGCAGACAGGGAGGCCACCCTAGGAGCCCTCCCCTGCTCAGCTACTAGGGTGAAGACCCTCAAGAGGCCCTTGTCAGATGAGGATTTACCCTGTAAGCCTCCATAGCTTAGGCTCTAAGATGTTTTCTTTTGTAACATGGCTGTGGAAAAAATTAGAATCCGTTAGTAGTGTCATTGTTAGAAAGGTGTCTTCTTAACCACTTGGGTCATTAGGCAGTCGTATAAGGGATTTATTGAACACAAGCTGTTTAGTAAATTCCTGTTAGATATCCATAACGTCCAAAATCCAAGTGAGGTGCTGAGAGAACAGCCACTCAAACACGTTGCCAGTTCTTCCGGGGAGCTTAAAATGTAGGTTGGGGTTGGGTCAGTGCAAGAAATACCCCTGGTAGCTGATGGAGCCCATAGGAGTTAGCCGAGCAGTCCACAACCGGGAGGGGGTAAAGGGCCACTCCATTTCATTCCTCTCTGAGGTTTCGCTGCCTTCTTCTGTCCTGTCTCTTGCCGCCTCCAGAAAACTCCCTCCCGCAGCGTCTCTTCCTTCCCGAGGCCAGGCTGGAGGTGGCTTTCCATGGGAAACTCCTGGACAGCTGAGAGTGCCTCCCCCTGAGCCATTCCCGCTGGGCTTCAGCCCTGCCCGCGCCGCACAGCTTTGTGGGCCTTCAGTTTCTATGCCGGTGCTGTGCAGCAAGAGAATCGCATGCGCTTTTTCAAAGCTCTTTACCTTTTCTTTGCATTTATCAAAGAATACCGTTGGTGCTTTAAAAACCAACCACTGCAAACCTCCTGAACGTTTCTGTGTGGAAGGGCTTAATCAAGTCTGTCAGACACTGAGCGGCAAAACCTTTAATATATTTAAAAGGTTTAAAGCCAGCATATTTATCCCATGCATCATTGAGAATAATCTTTCTATTTATATAAAAAAATTAAATGCTTACCGTGAAATGTTGTGGAGACGGGCACAGTGGGTGAAAGCTCACACAGGGATCCAACTGTGATATTGGAATGGGGATTCTGGTTAAGCCTAGACATTTCTGATGTCACCCACAAGGAGCCCCCCGTTGTGCCCCACACATGGATGTAATGTATTCTGTGTTAGAATTCCAGAGTTTCATTCTTCAAGAGAAGGGGGAGTAGGAGAGAAAGTCTCATTTTTGTTGAGTGCTCATGATATATCAGGCATTGTGCCTGCATGTATTAAGTGGGTAATCACATTGTAATTTGCACAACAGTCCTTAGTAGTAGGCACTGCCATA
The DNA here is from genome assembly GCA_004027025.1 of Myocastor coypus. NCBI lineage: Eukaryota > Metazoa > Chordata > Mammalia > Rodentia > Myocastoridae > Myocastor > Myocastor coypus. The sequence goes on from PVJA010001789.1 coordinate 39,424, forward strand.
GTTGCTTTATAGACAAAAATCTAAAATTCAAAAGTGGAAGCAATTTTCTTTTTCTTTTTTTCTGTTTTTGTAGTGTATTTGGTACAGGGTCTCACTGTGTAGCTGGGACTCGCAGTGATCCTTCTGTTTTCAGCCTCCCCAGTGCTGGCATTACAGGCGGGCACCACACAGGTCTAGGTAGCGTGCTCGGCATGCTCGCTGGCTGGGCCAGTGCAGTCTTGTACTGCCAGGAACCGAACCATGGTCCCTGCACTTGCCTAAGCAGGTGCTTGGTCTGCTGAGCTATCTCAACAGGCCTAGTGGAAGCAATTTTCTCAGGAAAACATAAATACTCATTTGAAAATCTTAACTTTACACAAGCATGTTGAATTCCCTTACTGTGTTTGTAAGGTAAATGATGCCTGCAAGGTAGGCATCCAACAAAATTCTTTCAATGGTTAGCATCAAGGTTTCCAGGAATTTTTTTTTTAATCACTGTGCTCCACACAGAGGCATAGCATGGAAAGTTGAACATGATTCGGAGCACCTGAGATGTGTGTTTTGAGATGTTTGATATGGTAGGGATGGTAATGTTTCTTAGAGCAGAGAGAGTATCACTCAGGGGTTTTATTAATATAACCAACTCAATACATTTCATTATCTATCAGGTGCCTGCACAGGCTCAGCAAGGTGTAACCACTAAGTCAACTTGCTTATGAATAACGCAACACTATTTCCATTTTGTAGGTGGAGAAACTGAGGCCCAAAAGCCTAAATTCTGCTCAGATCATACAGTTGGAAACAACTCTTTTGACACAAACTCTGTTCCATCTTTAAAGTTATAATCTTCCCATTAATATATTTGGGCCACTTCGTGGTTAATTCTATGAACACAAACAGGAAAATGGAGTTGTTTTGTTTCCAAATTTTATTTATGTGAAAGTGCGCAGTTTTAAAAATGTACCTAAACAGTTGTTTTGATACTGGATTTCAACTTACTCTTTTTTCATTTGATAACAATTTCTTTATAAACCACTTAATACTATTTTTTGTACAGAATACTATGCAACCAAAAAAAAAAATTAGACTTTTTTTTTTTTAATCCAAGTCTTGACTTCTGGGTGTCAGCTAGATGTAGAAACTTTTCTTGAAGAATTTTCTGCTTCTATTTCCCCAGATGCCTCTTTCTTGTTTGAGTGTGGGCCTATTTCTCAGCTCTCAGTCTGACAAAATGGTCCACATAAGGCGTTGCAAAGAATCGCTTCCTGTTGTATCTTTTGTTTAGGTACCAAGGTGTAGGCCACTGCTTGAACTTGTGCCAAATGATTTTTCCAAAGATGTCTCTTCTCCAAGCACCAGGTCTAGCTTTTTCTTGACCGGTCTGGAGAAGCCTTTAAGCGTCTTCTCTTTCCTGGACAACTTTAGCTAATGCATCCATGGACTCAACTACCTTTTCTAAGTGTTCTGGACTTGGCATTGGTAACACCTGCAGCTTGGCCTCCTGTTCTAGGGTTAGAAGCACGTTTCTTTCTTTTAGTAAGACATACCAAAGTTTATGTAAATCTTCATTACTTTTGGTCCTTAGTTGCTGACAGGTCCGTGCAGCTCTGGATTTCACTTTTTCTTGCCCCCAATTCTTCGGGTCGTCAAAAACTTCTTCCAGTCCTCTTCTTGACAGTGTGGTATGAGGTAATCTATACTGCTTAAAGGATGTGCTGTTGGTTGCATTCTTAGATAACAAAGTAAGAAAATCCTGAGCTAGCAGTGGCCTTAGGAGTTTTTAATGATCCACCAGCCTTCAGGACTGCTGAGACTCTTCTACAGAGCAGAGCCAACTGGTGGCAGTCATTATTTCCACACAGCTAATCAAACCTCTGAAGTTCAACTTAATATGTTGATTTTATTTTATTTTGAACAGTAAAAATAGCAGAAATAATGATAGAAAAAACAGTAAGTAAGAGTACATGTAGTACAGAATTTGAAAAGAAGAAAAATTTAACAGTGGTTGCATGACATATTTTCATCATCAAATCAGTATAGATCAATAAACATAAGTATGTAAAACTAATAAACAATTAAACATTAACATTTTCAATAAGCATCAATTTTTTAACTCTTTCAAATGCATTTTGTTTTTAAGTTATTCTTCTAAAAAAAATTATAGGAGTTGAGAATGCAGAAAATGCAGGGTCCTGAGATTGATTCCTGGTACTGCTATTTATTTATTTATTTATTCTTTTGAGTCCTTACGCTAGGGAGACTATATGATATTTGCATATGTAGGTCTGGCTTATTTCACTTATGAGTATATGTTCAAGATATACCAATTTATATATGAAGTCTGCTAGTTTATCATTCCTTATAGATGAGTAATATTCCATTTTATGAAAATACCACATCTTTTTCAACCATTCTTCAGATGTTGAGCATTTTGGTTGTTTCCAGGATTTGGCTATCATAAATTGTGATGCTATGAACATTGGTGTACAGATATCACTACGATATGATGTTTTCAGTTCTTCTGGAAAAATTCCCAATAGGGGGATAGCTGGATTGAATGGGACTTCCAGCACTAGTTATTTTAAGGAGTCTCCACACTGTTTTCCATAATGGTTGCACCTGTATGCATTCCCACCAGCAGTGGAGAAGGGTTTCTCTTTCTCCACAGCCTCTCCAACATTTGTTGTTGGTTGATTTCTTTATGGTGGCCATTCTTTGTGGGGTGATTTGTTGCTCTGATTTGCATTTCATGAATGGCTAGCGATGTGCAGCATTTCTTCATGCATTTATAGGCTTCTTGAATTTCTTTCTCTGAGAAGCGTGTGTTCATCTCAGATGACCATTTCTGGATTGGATCTTTGAACTTTGAGACCCTAGTGGTTTTTCGTTCTTTATAAATTCTAGATAGAAGACCTTTACCTGAATACTTATTAGTTAAAATCTTTTCAAAATTTGTGGGTTGTCTTTTCATTCTGCTGATAATATCTTTTGACATGAAAAAACTTCTCAGCCAGAGGAGGTCCCATTTGTTCATTCTTTCAAGTGTTAAAAGTGCATTTTGATTCTTGCCCACAAATTCTTTGCCTACCCCAATGTCTTCAAGATTTCCTCTGACTTTCTCCTCTAGGAGATTTAGGATTTCTCTTTTAATATTTATATCTTTAATCTATTTTGATTTTAGTCTAGTGCATGGTGATAAACTTGGGTCAAGTTTTAGTTTTCAACATGTGGAGAGCCAGTTTTTCCAGCACCATTTGTTAAAGAGGCTATCTTTCTTCCAGTAGACATGTTTGGCCCCTTTGTCAAAAATAAGGTGGCTGGGTGTGTTTGGATTTACTTCTGCATCTTCTAATCTATTCCACTGATCCTCAGGTTTATTTTTTTGCCAATACCATGCTGATTTTATCACTGTAGCTTTGTAGTATAACTTTAGGTCAGGAATTATAATGCTTCCTGCCTTGTTGTTTTTGCCCAAGATTGTCTTTGTAATTCTAGGTCTTTTTTCGTTCCAAATAAATTTTAGGAATGACTTCTCCAGTTCTGTGAGATATGTCAATGGCATTTTGATAGGAATTGCATTAAGTCTGTATAACAGTTTAGGGAGTATGGCCATTTTCACAATGTTGGTTCTCCCTATTCAGGAGCAGGGAATATCATTCCATTTTCTCAAATCCTATAGGATCTCTTTTTTCAGAGTACTGTAGTTCTCACTGAAAAGTTCTTTTACTTCTTTAGTTAAGGTAATTCCTAAGTATTTCATTTTCTTCATGTAAAAGGTATAGTTTCTCTAATTTCTCAGTGTGTTTGTTATCTGTGTAGAGGAACGCCATTGACTTTTGTGTGTTGACTTTGTAACCTGCTATGCTACTGAATTTGTGTATTCTAGTAGCTTGTTGGTGAGTTTTGAGGGGTCTTCCAAATAAATTATCATGTTATCTGCAAATAATGATAATTTAACTTCTTATTTACCTATTTTTTATTTCTTTTATTTCTCTCTCATGTCTAATGGCTATAGCTAATGATTCCAGAACTATGTTGAATAGGAGTGGTGATAGAGGACATCCTTGTATCAGATTTAAGAGTAAAAGGCTTCTGTTTTTTCCCATTTAGAATTATGTTAGCTGTTGAATTGTTATAGATGGCTTTTATCAGATTGAGGTAGAATTCCTCTATGCCAAGTTTCTGTAGGACTTTGAACATGAATGAGTGTTGGACTTTGTCAAAAGCCTTTTCTGCATCAATTGAGACAATCATGTGAATTTTGGCTTTGGTTCTATTGACATAGTTTATCACATTTATAGATTGCATATATTGAGCTATCCTTGCATTCCTGGGATGAATCCTACCTGGTAATGGTGTATAATCTTCTTGAAGATTTGCTGTATTCTAGTGGCAAGAATTTTATCGAGAATTTTTGCATCTATGTTCATGAGAGAAATTGGCCTGTAGTCCTCTTCTTTAGTTGCGTCTCTGTTTGGTTTTGGTATCAGTTCAATACTTACGTCTAGGAATGATTTTGGGAGGATTGCTTCCTTTTTAATTTCATTGAAGAGTTTGAGGAGTATTGAGCTTATGTTTTCTATAAATTTATTGTAAAATTCAGTAGTGAACCCATCAGATCCTGCACTTTTTTTGTCGTTAGGCTTTTCATTACATTGGCTGTTACTGGGTTGTTGAGAGTTCTTGTATCTTCTTGATTCAGTTTTGGTTATTTATACTTTTCTAGGAATTTGTTTCTTCTGTGTCTTCAATTCTGTGAGAGTAAAGATTCTCTAAGTAGCTATTTATGATCCTCTAAATCTCTGCTGTGTCTCTAGTAATTTCACCCTTTCATTCCTTATTACTTGAATTTGAGTCCCTCCTTTCCTCTTTTTGATGAGGTTAGCTAGGGGCCTATCAATTTTATTTAATCTTTCAAAGAACCAGCTTTTTGATTCATTAATTCTTTGTACTGTTTTCTTTGTCTCAATTGAATTGATTTCTGTTCTAATCTTTGTAATTTTCTGCTGTCTTTGGGCTTTGGATTTTGATTCCTCTTCCATTTCTAGTTGGTTTGGGTGTTGCATTAGAGTATTTATTTGTTCCCATTCTGTCTTCTTATCCAATTATATCAGGACTATAAATTTCCCTCTAACAACTGCTTTCATTGCATCCCATGAATTCCAGTAAGTTGTCTTTGAATTTTCATTAAATTGTAGATATTGTTTAATTTCATCTGTAACCCACTGGTTGCTTAGAAGGGTGCTGTTTAATTTCCACATGTTTCTGGGATTCTTGTGGTTTCTTTTGTCATTTATTTCCAGTTTCATTGCAATGTGGCCAGTTAGTATGCATGGGATAATTTCTGTTTTCTTGCATATACTTAAGCAAGACCTATGGATTAATATGTGGTCTATTTCAGAAAATGTCCCATGTGCAGCTGAAAAAATATGTATTCTGAAATTTTTGGGTGGAATACTCGGTGTATTTACACTAAGTCCAGTTATTCCAGGTTCCGGTTCAGGTTTGCTATTTCTTTGTTAATTTTTTGTCTGCTTGACCTATATTTTGGAGCAAAGGGGTGTTAAGATTTCCTTTTAAGATTGTATTATTGGATATGAGATTTTACATGTTCATTAAGGTTTATCTTATATAACTTGGTGCTCCCATGTTGGGTGCATACATATTTATGAGTGTTACCTCTTTCATCTTGAACTTTTCCCCTAACCAGTATGCAGTGGCCTTCTTTATTTCATTTGACCAAACTTGGTTGAAGCTTAGAGTGTCTTCAAACAAGGTTGCTATCCCTGCTTTTTTCTGAGGTGCTGGAGCATGTAGTATTGTTTTCCATCCTTTAACTTTTAACCTATGAGTTTCTTTATGAGTTTCTTATATACAGCATCTGGTTGGATTTTGCTTCCTTATCCACTCTGCCAGTCTATGTCTTTGAATTGGAGAATTGAGTCCATTTACGTTGGTGGTTATAATTGAAATGCATTGATTTATGATTGACATGAGTTTTACTTACTATTGTTTACCTCTCTTTCTCCTGTGTTTAATTGGTTGCCCCATTTGTTGGGTTCTTTGTGTTCTCATTTGTTGAGTTCGTGTCATTTTAGTCTCTCTCTAGTTTTTTTAATATGTTGATTTTAAACCTTTTACAAACACTATTTATTTGATATACTTCGAAGAGTTAAACAGCATAAGACTAACTATATATAATTTAATTTTTCAGCTTTATTGAGGTAGAGTTGACAAGTAATAAAAGGTTAACGTTTATAAAGATCTCAGAGACACATGGCTCTTATTGTGCAGGTTTGAAAACTGAGATCTGGTTTCTGCAAGCAGTCTGATGACCCATGCAGTCTCTTCATTGACAGAGTCCTCTTTATTTTGTTGGAGTGGATGGCATCAATTCAAGGAAGTTTCCTCTGAGGAGGTCACTTCTGATGATGTCCTGAGAGGAACAAAAGGGTTTTAATGGAAAAGATCCAACAAATGATGTTAAAATGTGAGAAAGGAAGGATTGTGTGGTAAAATGAGAAGTTGACAGCCCCATAGATGGGGCCCTGTATGGAATACAAGTTTGTCATTTCAACATAATTAGTTGTGTGATCGAATTCTTAAACTGCCACCAGCGTGCTGCACACATATGTAACTAAACTCCAGAAAGTAAGGCAGTATCTTCTGCCTGTTCCTGCTTCATTCCTACAGCTGGGCAGGAGAAGTGACTAAAGAAGAGACCTCAAGGTTCAGAACATTTGCAATTCCAAACTCACTGTGTCTGTGGATGTGCCTCTCTGTGTTCATCAGATGTACTAGGAAAGAGAAAGGTGAAAGGTGCAGGAGTAGCTTTCTTCTCTGAGGCTCCTATGGAGAGAGTGCAACCATTTCTGGAATTTGTTTGGGTGGGCGAAATGTTTCCCTAGTTTCTATTCTGCAAACTGTAATTAGTATCAGCAGGAAAAGAGAAATTGACTGCTTTGAGAAACACAACTTTCCTCTCCACAACAGCCTCCATTCTGGAGGGCTGGTTCCTAGGGCTGGGACTTTGCCTTGGGCAGGCCGTGTGTACACACCTGGGGTAGCTAACAAGGCTTATTCTGACAGTGAAGTGCTTATTTGCAGTGGGGGACAGAGGCCAGAAGATGACCTTTAAATCACAAATGCATGTTGCTTATTGTCCTGCCACTTGGAATCCCAAGGTTCTCCTGAGGGATCCTTCATTCAGTAAGTGTGCATGAGCTCATATGCACATAAACCCTTCTCTCCAGTCAATCCTAGACTACACATCAGGGCCACAGAGCCACGATTGCCTCTGTGAAAAGAACACTTGTGGACAGCAGACCAGTGGTTGGATACATAGTACCAGCTGAGGTCTCCTCATCTGGGGACCTTTGAGTAAGTCAGACACACATCGCATTAATTAGGATGTGTAGGGCTAGCAGTTACAACCAACAACCTCTGCCTCTCCCAACCTGAGAGACAGCACAATAAATATGCATTGTATGTTTTATGCAATAATTTAGAAAACTACTTTTTTTTTCCTGGCTTATCTATGTCACCACCATCTTCTACTTTGGTCCCCGAGGCTTTAAAGAGGGGGCAAGGAGAAAGAAAAATTTCGCGTGAGAGATTTTTAAGTCCTGTATTTTGGGAAATGGCTCCAGCTATATTCACTGACCATAGTGCAGTCATACAGCCTCACTTAATTGTAAGGGACTGAAAAATGGAGCTTAGCTCCATGCCCAGAATAAAAGTGACAGTTTTGTCCTAGTATGTTTCCTTCAACTCATTTCTTATTCAAACACACCCAAGACTATGTGGAAAAAATATGGCTTTGGTAGCATTTTGAGGAAATGATTCAGGAAATAACAGCTTCCAGTGTAAAATGAAATTCTGGTGACAATTTAATCATTACAGAGCACTTGGAGAATCTTAAGTTACTTAACTCTTGCTTTTAGGATTTCTCTTCTGATATTTCATCCTAAACCCAGAAATAACAATTAAGACTTCTGGGAAAATTTTCTTCCAGAGGAAAATTCCTTGGAATTAAAAAAAAAAATAGGGCAGGTTACTTATACTTCTAAAATAAAATATAAAACAAATTCAGTAACATTTTTCAAAAATAATGTGGTCATCAACTAAAACATACTTCTAAAGTATTTTTAATGCTTTTAAGGGCATATAAGCAGGAAAGTAGGTTCGAGAACCTTAACAACAATGTGATTCTGATTTTGTTTCAGGGTGCCTACAGGTGGCTAAAGGCACTAGGAAGACATAAGTGAGGATCTCTGCGTAGCGAGATAAAGAGGGTTTCCATTTTTCTTAAATCTTATATTCTGATGCATATGCATCGCTTTTCTGGAACAAAAAAAAAAAATAGACAAGTAAGATTAAAAAAAAAAAAAAACTCAATGAGAAAGAGGAAAGCAAGTGTGTGTGGGGGGGGAGCAGCCAGATAGCTTAGCAGACCAAAGTGCCTGCTTAGGCAGTCGCAGGGACCAGGTTTGATCCCTGGTGTGCCACGTCGGCATTGGCCCCAGGGTGCGCTGAGCATGGTGGGCATGTGCCTATAATCTGAGCACCTGAGAGGCTAAACACAGAAGAATCACTACGAGTCTGGTCTACGTAGTGAAATCCTGAACACCCTATAAACCCTGTCCTAAATTCTTAAAAATAAAAATAAAATAAGAGAAAATAAAATGAGTAAGGGCTTTGGGCCATGCTGGACTCAGCGGGGGGAGAATTAGATCAGATATCTCAGCTGGGAGAGCGGAAGGGTGTGTGCAAATTATGTCATAATGTTACAGAAGACAGACCAAACAGGAACAAATCACACCAAGAAGGTTTAGGAGACAGTTTGGTACAGTGGTGGGCCTGACTAGGATCTTGCTCATAGACTTAGAGCACTTCCTGGTGGGATTTGGGGGCTTTTGTGGGAACAGCAGTTAGGGAGGTACAAAGGCAGATTTGGCCCATTATGACTAGAGGGTTGGATGACATCATGGGTTGCTAAGGGGGTTTGAACATCTCAGGTTACATTGCGAGGCCACTAGTTAAGCAAGCATGAGTGACACAAGGGAGGAAGGGTCCTGTTAACATGCTTGTCCAGACATGTCTTCCTGCTTTTTGTGGGCATGCTTGGCAGGCTTTATTTAGGATTTCAATTTCCCTTTCACTACACCTATGTCAAGTTCAATGAGGGGGCAAGAATATTGGAGGCCAGGGTATCATAAAGCCTAAGATGTATACAAACAGCAGCATTCACAACAACCTTCTGAAGTTGCAAGAGAACTTGCTCCTTTCATTAGCATTCAGAACTACTTGAACACTGAAACACTGAGGACTATAGTCATGGTTCCAAGTTCTGGCTTGGCTTCTGTCTTGGTTAACCCTTGTGGCTGAGACAAGATACCTGATGCCCAAAATTAAAAAAGAAAGAAAAAAAAAAAAACTCACTTAGGTTATGTTTGTGAAAGTTTCCGTCTATAGTCAGCTGGCTCCAGGGCAGGGGCCACACTTCAAAGGGGCAGAATACCAAGAGCAGCAAGAGCATAAGAGGCAATAAGTGAGGAGGGCAGGCCTCTTATTCCCTCCTGTTACTGAGAGCAGGCTCCCCGCCTCCCTGTCCTCCTCTTACACATGCTCAGGGTGTTTACAAAGTGAAGATTCTGGCCTTACAGAATCACTTAGTTAGACTTCTAAACTTCTCAGGCTGACCAGTGCATCAACCTTTACACCTGCACTTTATGTGGCCTTGGGCCTGTGTCTTCTCTACTCTGAACTTCAGGAATAAACTTGAAGTAAAGCTAATTTCTTTAGAGTATTGATGTGACATTAAATGTGATCATTCTCAAGTATATGTCACAGTGCTCATATACGCATATACATGTAGTCATAAGTATACAAGCGCACATGAGTTGTGCTCGGGTAAGCATGGCACATTTATGTCAAGGTGCCTGCCACCACCTTGGAGGAAACACTTTGGGATAAAGCACCTTTCTCATTGCAACTCTTGTCCAGGCTGCATGCCCTCTGCCCATACCACTCCCACAGGGTCATCTGTAGGACCAGTTGCAGCTTCTAATCCAAGGCAGTTGTTGTCCCTGTCCTCTGCACCCGGAGTTCTTCTTGGAAATTTCTCCCAGCTCTTTTCTTATGCAAGTTCACTGAGGCATCCAGCCAGCCAAAGCTCTCCATCTCCACCCTGCACCTCAGCTGGAACAAAGGCAAAACATCCTGTGAACCTTTAAACGTGAAGAGATTCTCAGCTACCACCAACGGTTCCTAAGAAAGGCATACTCAGGTTCTGCGCTGTCCAGGGCTGCAGCATCAGAGGAGAAAAGCCTGCCTGAGAAGCCAGTGTCTCCCTGTCCTGTGACAACAGAGTGCATACAGAAACGTGATCCTAATTATGCCTGATGCCAGCCTCCACAGATTGTTACAACCAGCCCCGAGAATGCTGGACACAGGTAGGCCTGGTGCTGGGCACCTCCTTGCCATATTTGGCACTTGTGTCTCCACAACACCTGGCAAGGAGCAAGTTGTGCTCCCCTCTGCTGTCTCCTGAGGGGAGTCATCCATCTGCTTGTGCTTTGCATGCCCATGTCTGTGCCCTCTCCCTGCATAACAGAGGAGGATGCAAATCCTGAGGTCTCTTCAGGAGTCTGCATTAAGGCCCTCAGCTTCACTTAGAAAGTGCTCAACAGCTTTTGAGAGTTGCTGCCTTTGCGGCTCAGAACATCCACAAATTCCTCGCTAATCTCCAGTTCGTGCTCTGCCGAAGCCAGTTGCTGTTTATGCTGTGTCCCATAAATTAATGAGAGCTAGAGTTAGAGGTGACAACAGTCACTGAGCTCATCGAGCAGAAAATGCAACCCTAATACATATGTTTCAGAAGTGTCTTTTGGTCTATGTGTTTGGACGAGAAAGTGCTGATGAGAATCAATTTCATACTGACTAAATTTTTCAATTGACCCAGAGCTCTTTGTATTAACTAGTGCATATAAGAACATTGCATTCCAGGCCAACTTGATAGCTTGGTGAATTCCCTTCAAAACACAGCAACTGTGGCGCACGCCTGGAATCCCAGCACTCAGGAAGCTGAGGCAGGAGGATTGGTGAGAGTTTGAGACCAGCCTGGGCTACAAAAGTGAGCTCAAGGCCAGCCTCAACTGCATAGAGAGACCCTGTCTCAAAAAGACAAAACAAAACAAACAAACAAAAAAAACCCAGCAACTTAGGTAGAACTTCACATATAATTCTCTCATGTATTCTTCCATAAATATTTATTGAGTAGCTGCTATGAATTCTCCTCTAGAACCTTTCCTAGACTGTGAGCAAGAGGCAATCTGTCTTCAGGCCGACCAGATAACTCAGCAGACTAAAACGCCTGCTTAGGCAGAACACAGTGGCTGGAGTTCTATCCTCGCCTGCCATGCCAGCCCCACCCCCAGAGCACACTGAGATGGCAACAGAGACTGGGCATGGTGGTGTGCACCTATAATCCCGGCACTTGGGAGGTTGAAAACAGGAGGATCATTATGAGTCCGATCTGTGTAGTGCAGTGGTTTTCAACCTTTCTAATGCCGTGACCCCGCAATACAGTTCCTCATGTTGCGGTGACCCCAAACCAAAAAATAATTTTGCTGGCTACTTCAAAACTGTAATTTTGTTACAATTATGATTTGGAATGTAAATACCTGATATGCATTATATATTTTCATTGCTATAGATCAAACATAATTTAAACATAGTGATTAATCACAAAACAATATTTAACTATATGTTGAGAAATACTTACTACTAATTCCAATAAATAACATTTCACCATGGCATAGCATGGGTTTAAATATGTATTTTCTGATGGCTTTAGGTGACCCCTGTGTTTTGGTCATTCAATCCCCGCTGGGGTCTCAACCCACAGGTTGAGCACCACTGGTGTAGTGAGACCCTGTTGACCCTGTACTAAATACATTTAAAAAGACCTAATCTGTCTTTAAGGAATCTAAAATCCAATGAACTAGACAGGTCCATCCACAAACAGTGCTGGCCCAGACGGGTATGTTTTGTTAGTGGGAAACACACCCTGTATGGAACTCACAGGGACGATGGACTCAAGGAAGGTACCTAGGTACTTGGTAAGTACTTGGCTCTTGGTGAATGAACAAGTGGATGAATGAATGACTGAATGAGACAGTTCTTGAGCTGAGCTTTGAAGCAAAATAGGTATTGGTCAAGCTGGAAATACAGGGCATTTGCAGTTGAGGAACCCGCGTGTAAGAAGATAAGGTGTCATGTTAACTTAAGGCTAGGGACTGGGGGAGGCAGAGGCTAGTGAAAGAAGTCAGGAATCACACCTAAGCACCTTGGTGCTAAGCTACCACCTGTGCAAGTAGGGCGCCGAGTAGGTCTGGGTCCCGGCACCACAGGGGACAGACTTCAGTGTGGTTAGTGGCTCTTCTGGATGGGTTATGCTCTGTGCTTAAAATGGAGCCAGAGACGCTAGGTGCTGCTCTCCTGAAGAAGACCAGGAGAACAGGAGCCCCATTATTGGTTTCAAATCCTGAGCAGCCACCCTTAAGTAAGCAGTGAGTACTGGTAGAAGGCTGGGTCCTGGGGCTTGTCACAAAGCTCCACTGTGGCTTTGGGTTTGCTGGGACATTTGAGCAGCAGGTGTGAAGGCTCTCTGCAGTTTTCTCCACCAGTGCATCCAGGATTCCTAGCAATTGTTTTTGCCAACTTCTAGTACAGTGTTGTTTAGTTTTAATCTTGTTTAAGTCCTCAAGCCACCTTAGGAAAACACAAACACTGTGTGCTTCCTAGCACAAGTCTCTGGGATGTGGTCCCCAGGCACCAAATCACAGGTGAGGAATCTTGTCACACTCTCCTGAACCTGATGCAATGACACCGGGCCTCTCTGATTCATGGCTGTTTCCTTCTCTGTTTGATCTTCAGCAACAGACAACTCTGATGTAGCGGCTTCATTCTCACCTGCTGGCATCTTTATGTCTGCTCTAATAGCTTGTTAACTGCTCGCAGGACAGGCACTGGCCTTCCTGGCTCCCGGGGAGCTTGGTCTCTATGGTAACTGCGTCCCATCTGGGCCTGGCTCATTCTTCAAGGCTTTGCTTTCCCATTTCTCTCTGGTGGCTTCTGGGTGAACCATAATGGTTAGAGCGCCGCCTCACCCTGACAGGAACCACTGACGATTTAAAGTCTCACAAAAGAGCCTAAAAAGACATGGGGCTTTCTCCTGGCCTTGCTGCTTATTCTGTGTTGCCTTGGCTAGGCGTGGAGGGAGCTGTCATTTCCCCTTTATCATTACTCTCTTTGGCAGTCCCCAGGTATTGCTCTCACAGAGCACTGATAGTGTTTCCCAGCTCTTACTGCTCATTAGCGGCTTGCCACATCCCTTCTGAGCCCGCATTCCAAAGGCCTCTTTCTCCTTATCCCCCTTCAAGGAGACACTTGTTCTTCTCTTCCGAAGTGCCTTCTAGCTCGCTGGTCTTTGTCTGTCCGAGGAGACTTGGGTGAGGAGACTCGAGTGGGCCATCCCGGCAGCACACACGGAGGAAGGAGCCATCTTCACGGGCGGGGCTTGGCAGTGAGGATTCAGCGCCCATCAGTGTCCAATGCATGCGTGGTGCTTTCTGCACACTGAGAACGGCAGTGAGAGCCTAGTGGCTGTCCCAGGTTGTCTGTGAGATGCACGTTGTCAGTCTCCTCACTTCTCCCAGGAGAAAAAGAAACAAAAATATTCATAAATAAGTAGGCAGAGATCACTTTATACACACATATGCCGATAAACTATCTACATAGGTGTATCTCAGCATTTAGCTATTGAGTACATGTTGTGATTTCTTTCAATAAATTCTCATACATTGTTATATGATAGAGCCCACCTCCTTACCAAGACGCTGAATATCTCTCATAATTTGGCTTTGGACACCTTTAAAAGCTGATCTACAGCTCCTGTATCCCAAGAGCCCAGAGCACATTTCCTGCTTGGAAACCTCACAGGAGCAGTGACACTGCCATGCTTGTCCTCAGCCACCTTCTCCCTTCTCTTCTTAGCCCACCTATGACATGGGCCTCCTTGCCCAAGCTCTTGACCTACCTCCAGGCAGGGCTCAAGCCCCTGTGCTCTATGGATCTTCCCAACCCCTCTCCTCCCTACAGTCCCACCAGTGAGGGCCCCTAGAGATGTGCTGAGCTCTCTTAGCTTCAAACATCACTGTCACAGCCCCCGACCCCAAGTCTCAGTGCCCCTCTATGCCTGGGGTAGCCTCCCAGATCAGGAGAAGGCCTGATCTTTTGCTACATTAGAACCTAGCTAGTGCCCAGGCTATCTTAGTTATGTTAGTTTGTTCAGGGTGACACTACAAAATGCCCAAACTGAATGTTTCGTGAACATGTTCATTTATTTCCTGTAGTTTGGCATACTGGGAAGACCGCAATGAAGGCTCTGGCAGGTCTGGTGTCAGAGGGAAGCTCACTCTGAGTTTATAGATGGATTTTTTGTACCATGTCCATGCAGAGAAGGAGGGACATATCATTTTGGGATCCTTATTTATTTAATGACATTTAACCTGGCACCTTTGTACTGGGCTACATTCCCAGACCTCTTTTTATCTTTTTATTTTGAGGCAGGATGTCACTAAACTATGAAGATGCCCAGGGTGGGCCTTGAATTTGTGATTCTCCTGCCTCAACCTCTCTTAGTATTGGGACCATAAATGTGTGCTGTAGGGGCCAGGATCTCTGGGTCTCCTTAGTAAGCACATTGACCCCCTTGGGGGGCTACACCCCATGAGTTAATACCTCCCAAAGACCCACTACCTGACACCCTTCCTTTTCTGATTAGATTTCAGCATATAGATTGGTGTGGGGCTTAGATAAGCAGCCCATAGCAGTGCTAGGCTTTCTGTTATTTACATCACTTGATGATAAATAGAGATGAATCTCAAAGTCCTGATTGCTATCTGCCTGCACCTGGCATTCTGCTAACCATTTGACTCATATTATTCCATTTTTCCTCACTATGATCCTATGGGGAGGATTATGATAGAGATCCTGTGGTTGACTTCATTTGACAGGAGAGGAGCAAAGGGCAGCAAGTGTGTGACACCTGCCCCAGTCATGTCCCATGTAGCACAGTTGCTTAGACCCCACACTGCCACACTGTTGGCACAGGGTTGGCAGATGTCCTCATGGTATGGCCACCGCGTGGACTCAGCATCTAGTACAGACATTGTCAAAGCCCCATGAATGGAGGAATGATTGTCCCGGAGCCACAACACCGCTCTGCTTGGAGAATGAGCAAAGGAACTTCCGCCTTATGTATGGAAGGAGGAAGGGAGAGCTTGAGTCCTAAATAGCTGTCTTCTTAACCCACATGCACTCCTATAGCCACCTTCTGCACATGGAAAAGGAAGTCAGAGATGAAAGCTGTGAGGCACTGACCGGACTGCCACCTGCTACCCACTAAACATTTTTGTTTTTTCTCAGAAGTTGCTTTAGGCTTAGGTGACCTCTCTCACAGAAGTAGAACAAAATACTCTTTGGATATTGATAGGACTGGAGGGTCCAGTTGTGCTTGGGGAGGCGCATTTGAAGCCTAGCCTTGCTATAGCTGAGACGCCCAGCCCAGTGACTAATTATAGTCTGCACTTCAGTTTTCCCTTTGCAAACATGGTTCATGATATTAACATGCGCCTTGTAGAATGGATAAGTTCTGCTTTCCTACAAAACTTGAAGCAACTGTTAGCAAGCGCTCTTAACAGCCTCAGGAAGTCACAGTGCTTGAGATACTAAAGGGAGTCTAGAGCCAGGTCCCCCTGGCATCAAAAAAGAGAAGAAATGACGAAAGCAGAAATGTAAAACAATCACTAATCCGAGTCTTGAAATGGAGGATCGATAACGGTTTTGAAGCACGGGCTGTCACATATGCCAAGATGTGCATACTGCATGATCACTGTGCCTGTCCCCAGACAACCCTCCATGGGACTCGGACCCTCTCTGGTCCCTCCATTAGTGTGGTGTGCTGTGAGTGTCTCCAAGCAGTGGGTTCCCAGGGCTCTTGCGCACAGCAGAAGCCCAAAGCTGGCTCTTACGGACTCTTTGCAATGACCAGTTCAAGGCATTGTTAACATTTATTGAACGATTTGTGGTTTTCAAGTCTTACGCAAAACACTGTCCAAATACCATGAAATTCTACTCGCTGTTTTTTCCTCCTTTCGCTGGTGTCAACTCTTTCTTCTTCCTCACACCCCATCCTCCTTTTGTGAATAGGACTAGGGCTTGGGAGGGTGGAAGCTAGACTCTCTGGCAGAGCTGGGATATGAACACCTACACCTGTCTTCCCCTCTGGTGCTCTTTGCCTATCTTATGGGATTACAATAATTTTTGCCCAGATTTGTAATTCATTCAGCACATTTCCCAAGACTATGCTATGTCAGTGACCAGCCTCTGCTCCACACTTGTTATTTTGCTCTTATTTTGTACCATGTTTTTTTTTTTTTTTTTTTTTTTTTTTTTTTTTTTTTTTTTTTTTTTTTTTTTTTACATGCAACACAAATGTATTTTCTCCACTGCTGTGTGAATTAGGGGCTCTTCCCCACACTGCAGTTAAGAAAACTGAGCTCAGACAAGTTAAGTGAATTCCCCAAGACCTCCCAGCTGGAAGGCACCATAGCTCAGACAAGTCTGCGGCAGGTGGGCCATGGTCTTCTTTTCACAAGGTACACGTGGTGACACATACCTTCTTCATGATACCCTGCGAGGTAGGAACTGCTGCTACGTTTCAGAGAGGGACAGAGGCCGAGGAGGATGTGCGCTTTTCTGGAGATCTCCAGTCCCTAGCCTGCTTTAGCCAGGCCTGCCGTTGTGCTGAGGCCAGGCTGGGCAGACTTCCTAAGGAGGGAAGCCCCGCGCCGAGCCTCGCAGAGCTCTCTTCATGCGCCTGATGTGAGCGCTCTGAGCGCCGACATGCATGCTATTAGAGTTATGATTAGGTTTTCGTGTACTTCTCAAATCAGATGTGTAAATATAATCAAAAACATTTCTCTCTGCAGCTCGGGCCTCCGGCGGATTCCCCTCAGCATCCCCGTTCTGAGGGAAGATAATAAATTAGCTCTAATTAGCTTTCCCACGTGCTGGAACAAGTCTGTCGTTGCTGCTGCTCACGAGCGGGGCATGAGGCTCCCAGGTTCCCCCAAAGAGCAAGAGTAGGCGGGGTTCACCTGGCACATGGCTTTTGGATCCACAGCATCTGGTGCGACTGCAGACACACCGCTTTGCTTGGCCTTTGCTCCTGCTTCTCAGACCAGCTTGCTAGCACACAGGGAGAGTCCTCGGTCACTGCCCGCCCAAGGCATTCCCAGCCAGCAGCACGAACTTAGCCGCCGCGGGACTGCAGTGGTTGCGGATCTTCTGAGCATCAGGTGTTGTCCTAGCCTGTTCAATACTAACATAGGTCTGTCTTTAGGACCCCTGTCTTCTAAGGGGAGAGCAATAATCATAGCCACACATTCCCACGTGCCAGGGACATGGGCCCCTTCCCTTGTTTCATCCCCGTCAGGGACCTCTGAGACGGTATTATTTGTCCTCCGTATTTTATAGATGAGGAAATCACCACAGAGAAAATAATTCATTTCCCCCAGTGCATGATGGAGCTGTCTTTCCAATTCAGAGCTCTGTCTCTTTTATTAACCATGCATGTTTTCAATACCTAGCAATTACATTCAGTTTGGGGCAGGAAATATCTGCACTCTCCCTCTCTTGGTCGCTTTTATTCCCATCCCATCTTCCTCTCTTCCCTCCCTCAAATCTCCTTCCCATAATCTACTAAATCTATCTTCCTGTTTCTTCACAGGGATTTTTATTTTGTTCTTTAAATCATCATCAACATCATAGTCATCATCATCACTGCCGTCATCATCGTCGTCATCATCATCATATTGCCATCAGTACTATTATTTTGTTTTTTAATGTATTTAGTACAGGGCCTTACTATGCAGTTTGGACTCAGAGTGAGCCTCCTTTTTTTTCAGCTTCCCCAGCACTGGGATTACAGGCGTGTGCCACCATGCTCAGTCTCAGTGGCTGGCTCAGTGTGTCAGGAGGTGGGGTTGGCACGCCTTGTGGTGTACCCGAATTGAGCCCCAGTCCCTGTGCTTGCCTAAGCAGGCACTTAGTCTGCTGAGCTGTCTTACTGGCCCTGTTCTTTAAATTCTTTATACTTTGGGCTTGTCGTATTAGAGAAGCTGGGACCTACTAACCTTCGGTTGGCGTCTTTATTTCTTGTGGTTTCAAGTTGCATCCACTTCCTTACAGATGACCCCCACTTACCCTTCTTCCTGGCTGGGATCGTACACCAGATTTTCTTGAGTTCCTTGCTGATAAAATCTTGCCCAGGTAGTGTTAGGTGGGAACAAGAATGCTACCGGAAGGCCCTGGGAAGGTGAGCAGGGCCCTACCTGGGCCACCAGGGACAGCTTTTGGAAGAACAGTGTGTGAATGGTGTCTGCAAGAAAGGACATCAGGGTGGAGGAGAAAAAATGTTTTTGGTGGGCAGATTATGACGAGGAAGTAGGACAGGAAACAGCACAGGGAAAGGAATGTGTGCTACACCAGGAGAGTGGGTTAGGGCAGGAGCCTGGGCTCTGAGTCTCTTCCCTCGAGTGGCAAAGACACTTTGAGTATCCATTGAGTATCAGGAGCAGAGACAGCATCTGGGGAAAGCATAGAGACTAACACCAAGTCCTAGTCCTCCTGGACTCAGGGCTCCACCTAGTGCATGGGTCTTCAGTCCCAATCTTGTCCTTGGGTGACACTTGTCAGGAGGTAGTTTGGCTGTCTTGCCTGAGGTATTACCCTGTAATCAAGGAGGGGAAAAGCAAGTAATCCAGAATATTCTAGAACATGCAGGGTCATGCATCCCAACACATATCACCCGGCCTGAAGTGTCAGCAGCTCCAGGGAAGGCCAACCTGAGCAGCTCACAGGTGACTTACCCCAGTCTGATGGCCTCTGGCAACATGGAGGTCCTAGCAGAGGCGACAACAGCAAAATCTGTCTGTTGTAAGTGACCTCCCAGCACAAAAGAAATCAGTTTGTTTGCCCAGGCCCTTTCATTACGGGCCTCGCATGACCTGAAAATGCTCTTCTACTACCTCTAGTTCAGAACCACTCAGCTCTTAGAAGGATATGTGGTCCCTCAAAAGGACTGTCAGATGGCTTCTTCCTTCTTAATCAAATTAAGTAAATAATGTCTCTGCTGAAAGTCTGCTCAGCTGAGGAATTTATTGCCAGCTGCTTAATCACTTGGTTCTCGCTTAAAAAGGAAATAGACTAAGCTATGTCCAGCCCCCCTCACCCAGGGCATTTCAAAGGACAAGAGCTGAGCAGGAGCCCATTTATTAAGTTAAGCAATATTTGCTGGTCCTGGCCGGCAAGTATCTATGTGGTGGACCTTAACTGCCTTTTTAAAATGAAAGTCCACTATTCATGATTAGCTTGAGCACATCAGCTGTGTTCTGTTGCTCCGGTGATGGTCAAGAGGACAACAGGGGCTTGGTGATAGCTGCAGAAGCCTTCAAGCTTGAGAGAGAAGGAGAACTCCTGGGGCACTCCAGACAGCTCCTTGGGAAGGGCCCTGGCTCTGCAGCCCGGCCTGCCTACTGGGCTCTTCACCACTTAGCTGCACGCCCTGGGGCAAGCTGGTTGCTCAGCTCTCTGGACCTCTGCCCCTTAACCAGAGAAATAGATGCAGATACTTCCTGGATTTATCATGAAGCCTAATTGTGGGGAAAGAGACACAAAGCCCCATGCCTGGTACGGAGCGAACCCTTGGTAAATCAGCTAGTGACGTCACCTGCACAAAGGTGCGAGGGTGGAGCAACAAGCTGACCCGCCATTGTGGCTTACTTTCTCGTCTGTTAAGCACAGAAGAGAAAGGAAATTCCTTGTGGACACCCAGCTGCCTAGCAATTCCTACAGTTCTAACTGAGTCTCAGAGTCCAGCAAAGGCTGACAAAAAGGCTCCCTGACCAATTAGAGGGAGCAAGAGGAAAAAATCAATTAACAAGGCCTATCAGTGAATCAGGGGTGGCAAATGCCTAGCACAAATCCCAAGGGAGACCTGCTTTTCCATGACAGGTGAGGCCTTCCCCTTAACCTACCGGCTCCACAAGTCACAGCTTTCCAGGGAGAAGTTTGTGGCTGGCAGGGGGTGTGCCCTGTATGATTAATGACCCTGGTTCCAGGCCGGTTAGCACCAGAGAGCTCCATCCATCTCACTTCATGGAAGCATCACTTGCCATTTATTGTCTGCAGCAGGATGTGTTCCTTTGCAATTAGATAAATGACTTCTTGGGAGATGCGGTGATTCCTCTGTGAGTGCCCACTGTGCAGTGCCCAGTTGGAAGGCAGAGGTCCAGGGAACCAAAGAGGGCACAGGGGTAACTGTGGGCAGTGGCATCCATTGACCTCAAGTACATGTGGCCTTGGGGCTGGCCTGCTCATGGCCACCTCCCTCCAAGGGGACATTCAGCAGAAGTCTGTAAATATCATGGCTCTAAAATCACTCCAAAGAACGAAGGAGCAAAGAAGAGTGTACCCTGTAAAGTAAGGTACAGCAGCCACTTTCTGCCATGAGAAAACCCTTGAGGCTAAGTCTTTAATAAAAATGGTGTCTCTCAATTGTAGAGTGGCTAGTCAGTGCCTGCACCCAGGAGCTAGGCTGTGTGTGACCTCCAGGTGACAGTTAGGAACACACAGCTGTAGAGAGAAGGCGAGGCCATGGGCTACACAGCAGGGTGGTGGTGACTGCGCTGGGGCCCAAGGGCCTGCTGTGCACATGAGCTCCACTCAGGTTACTTTGAAGACAAGAAAGTAAGCTTGGCTTGTTACAGATAAGAAAATAACCCTTGCATAGCACTAAATTCTGAGGAAGTAATGGTAATACAGATGAGCCAGAGATCACACTCCACCTGTGACAGAGAATGACAGTGACAAAGGTGACACCTTTTAGTGTATACCTGGCAGTGTATTACTTTCCACGTGCTTTTACATTTAAACCTAACAAGAATCAACAAGGAATGAGTCATAACTATCCATGTTTTACAAATGGTGAAAGAATGGCTCTGGTCTGTATGTTGGTGTTCCCAAAAATTATATACTAAAATCCAAAACAAATTAAAGTGAGTTATGTACATAGACCAATTCCACACAAAGAATATAAGCATTATATACGGCCCATACATACACTGACAAAGAAAATGATCTACAAAATTTCTCTACCCTCATGATTAAGATTAGTGTCTAAGTACAAGAGATTGAAGATAGCTACTTGCCCACCCCTTCTACCAAGTGAGAACACAAGTAGAAGCCACATCTCTGAGCTGGAAGCAGCCCTCACCAGACTCTGTAACTGTAGGACATCCCAGCTTCCAGAACTGGGGAAAGCCATTTCTGCTGCTGGTAAACTATGTAGCCTGGGTTTTCTTGTTCCATAGTCTGAGAAGATTAATACAGAAAATGGGAATTATCTAGCCAAGGTTGCACAGGCGATCACTGATGGTAGATCACTCATTCAATCCACGCTGACTCTAGCCTTGCTTGCAGGGCTGGCTGGGTGGTTACAAGTATGCTGACATTACTTGGGAGAATGCTAGGGTGTAGACTTAGTGTTATGCCTACTGAAAACAAGAGGCTCTCATGTGGCCCCAGGTGACAGGAGAGATCCAAAGAAGGGCCCAGAAGGGAGCCCCAAGTGAAGTCTGGAGAGGAGGCAGAGGGAGACTCTCAGGTTCTGGGGACCCAAGGGCAATGTCTTTGTTAGCCATACAACAGTCACTTCGCCTGAATGAATGCGGAGGCTGAGGAGAACAGTTTGTGATGAGCTGGGCCTGTGGCTCAGGGCAACTTACTTAGACACAGCCCTGTGGGCTGAGTTCTTTTTTTTACTTTTGTTTGCTTATTTATTTATTTTCATGGCTGGCTCAGCCTGCCCTGAGGGCAGGGCTGGCACAATATGTGGTGCTGGGTATCGAACCGCAGTCCCTGCAGCCGCCCAAGCTTTCCTAAGCAGGCGCTTTAGACCACTGAGCCATCCCGCTTGGCCCTGGGCTGAGTTCAAGAGTTTGAATTTTATTTTCTGTACCCCTAGCAAGGGAGGGATAGCTGCATGAGTCAGCCAGTTATCCACTCGTATTCCCTGGGCCTCATTGTGCAGTGAGGGATGTCCCCAGCAGCTAGGTAGGGTGCACAGACAGGACTGTGTCCTGTCAAGGAATATGAACAGAAGTGATGCGTGACACCTCCGGGCTGAGGTTTTGCAGAAGCAGGTAGCTCTTCCCTGGGTTTTGTTTCTTAAACATTTTCACTTCTGCAAGGAGGCATCTGTGGGACCCTAGGGCATGGCAGGCCCACAAAATATAAGGGAGCTGTCTGCACCGTTGCTGAGACTTCCATGGGTATGTGCACCATGCCAGGTCACCTTCCAGCTTCCATTTTGATGGTACATTAAACAGAAGGGACTTCAAAAAATGTCAAGTTAATTTTTCTGGAGCATTTCCAAGTACTTTCATGTCGTACTTTTATGGCTTACAAAGCACTGCTCCTAAAATAAACAAGGCAGGATGCAGATCCAGTGCAGGTGACTGTGAAGCTAGCAACCCATCCAGGTCCCCAAGTCACAATGCAGGGGCTTTGGGAGATGTGATGCACCCATGGGTGAGCCCGAGCTCAGAATCAAAGGTCAGCAAATCGGTGGAACTGAGTCTCTTCCTTGGTCAATTATTGGCTATGGCTTTCAGCAACTTATTAGATTGTTTCTGCTTTCTCAGCTGTAAAATAAGAAGAACATCAGTGCTTGCCCACTGGGATTGTTTGAAGCATTAGAAGTGCTAAGGAAGCTGTGCTGATGCTACCATGACATCGCCATAGAACAACTTGGACACTATGGCCCTGGTTGTTCTTCAAATCCTCATCCCCTTTGCTCCTGAAGGCTGCATCTTCTAGATTAACCACATGGCTCTGGTTAGGCTCCTTCCACTTCACCCTCTGCTTTCAAGATGACTAGATCTCAAACAGGCCCTGCAGCCCACCTCCATTTCAATGTTCTTCCTGGTACACAGCACCTCCTCAGACAGTAGATTTTGTGTGGGACTGACACCCTCGTTCTCCCAGAGTGTGAGCAGCTCTGGAAAAGTAGACAGTTTATCTCTTGTTCGAAGTTGGACCTTGGGTGTCTGGAAGGGAGGCCAGTGCACATGCCGAGAGAACAGGGACAAAGGATGATGAGCCTGCCACTTGGCGCTGAGTTTCAGGTTGAGCTCTGCTTCCCGTCTTCCTGTCTCTCTTTCTTCTTTGGTGCCCTGGTAGATCCTTAGTAATTAAAAACCTGGGTACACGTAGCGGGGGCTTTTTTCTCTTTAGTTGTTAATGCCCTCCCACCCCACCCCGTGTCACCTTCCTATTCTGCTCCTATTCTTTGTCCCCTTGGCTGGAGACAAAGCATCTATATCCTTTCCAGAATGAGTGATGGCCCTGAACCAGCACTCTACAACACTTTGTGACATGGACCATCAGCTCTGTAGAGTACATTACTCCACACATCCATACATTTGTTGTCGGAGTCCACAAATTAGACTTACAGCTCAGAAACCTCAACCAGAGTCAGGGGTCTCAGCATCCACAGTCACTTTTCTACTGAGGTTTATGTTGCATCAAGTTACAAAGAAAGCTCAGTAAACCATACATATTTAAAGTGTATAATCAGATGAGTCCGGACATATGAACATATGTAAAACCATCACCTTAATAAAGATAATAAATATCTCCATGATATGCCCAATTTTCCTTATGCTCTTTTTTGATGTATCCCCTACCATATGTCCCTGCCCCCCCCCCCACTAATCAGACAAGCACTAGCTATTGGTCCTACTTCTGCTGCCTATGATCAGAGAATAAAATAATGCCAATAGTTCTTGAATTCCTATTAAATGCTAGGCATGGGGCTACGTGATTGGTTAATTTATTATTGTTAATTATAACATTGCTTTGGGTCACTCTAGTTTTAATAATCTAGAAATTTATATAAGTAGAATTTATCCACTCATCTCATTATAGGAAGCGACCATAATTTATCCACTTACCTGCTGGACACTGGGCAGAGCTAGCTATTACAAGGAGGGCTAGGATGGGCGTTTATGTGCAAGGTTTTGTGTAGGCATGTTCTCATTTTCTTAGAAGTGAAATTTCTCAGTTGCATGATCAGAAGAGATTTCATTTTTAAAGAAATCTCTGAGGCCTTTTCCAAGATGGTTTTACTGTCTCATATTCTTACTGGTAGCATATGACAGCCCGAGGTGCTTGTCGTTTGCCAACTCCAGCTGGAGTTAACCTGGTTCATTTTAATCTGAATGGTTCGTGGTACCTTAGTGTGCTTTTAGCTTGTAGCATCCTAAGGAGGAGTGGTTCCAGGATCTTTTCCTGTGCATGTTCCTTCATCTCTCCTGAGGTGGAACATATATTTTCATGGGGTTATCTTTCTTTGGATTTGTAAGAATTTCTAAAGGCATCTCATATGATCAAGAAACTTTATCAGATAAATGTTTAGCAAACACCTTCTCCAGTCTGTGTCTTTTCTTTACAGTTTTCTTTCCATGTTCCTGAGGGAGGTAGTTTCATTATTGCATGCCCATATTCTGAGAAAATAGAACACAAACATAAACAGGGGAATGTTCAGCAAGTTCTATTTTTTTATTTTTTATTTTTATTTTTTTGTCTTTTTGAGACAAGGTCTCGCTATGCAGTTGAGGCTGGCCTTGAGCTCACTTTTGTAGCCCAGGCTGGTCTCGAACTCACACCAATCCTCCTGCCTCAGCCTCCCGAGTGCTGTGATTACAGGCGTGCGCCACCACGCCCGGCTTAGCAAGTTCTATTTTGATGAATGAGACAAGTCCTAATTTTAAATGCATCAGAGTTAAGCACATAAAACATACATTTCTTTCCTTCATCTACCAACCCAATATAGTGAAATAATGTTGTTATATGTTTCATGAGGTCAGTATCATAATTAACAATAATAAATAAACCAATCGATTAGCCCCATGCCTGGTATTTAGTAGTAGTTCAAGAACTACTAGCATTATTTTATTCTCTGATCCTATGTAGCAGAGGTAGGACCAAAGCTAGAAAACTTAGAAGTTCAGGTTGTCTGAGCTTAGTAATTATTTTCCATTACTGCTCAATAAATAAAATGAGCCAGGTGTGGTAGTTCACGCCTGCAATTCTAGCACTTGGGAGGCTGAGCCAGGAGTATCAGTGTGAGTTCGAGACCAGTTTGGGCTACAAAAGTGAGCTCAAGGTCAGCCTGAATTGCATAGAGAGAGCCTGTCTCAAAAAGACAGAATAAATAAAATAAAATGATATGGTCAGCTGTGTGGGCTGCTTGGCTGCCCCAGCCTCAGGAGCATTTGAACTAAGAAAGAAACTATTTGATCAGAGTCTAGAGGAGTTCATTGCTACCTTGAGAGGAATATCAGAGTGGTCATGCACTCCCTGGCTGTTGGTGGGCCATACGACAATAACATGTCATGATTTATAATGCACACCATGTGAACAGTGCACCAAAAATGGGTGCCCATCCTGGGAAAAGACAAGTATTCATCAACATTTTCATACCATAGTGAGATATTATGAGGTTCATACCAGATGCCTTTGGCCTCTGCAGTTATAAGAGGTGCTCAAAGTGGTGGCTATCAATTTCCAGACATTTATGAGGGCAGTGAACTGCTTCCTGGGGAAACTTGGTCATCGAGATTCCAGCACATGCAGTTTCCATTTCTCATCTAAGGTTTGGCAGTGTAGTAGGTTTTCTGTGACACACAGCCTTCTCTAGGGCCCTCCATTGCTGGGTAGCAGCACCTGTTGAGAAAACATCATACCACTTTTCTTTTCCTGAAATGTTATGATATGTGCATTGTGGTGTAGAAAATAGTTATTATTGAAGATATGTAGTTGTGCTGAGGACTTAAAAAGCACTGCATTATTTAACCATCATAAAACTCTTAATATTATCTCTATGGTACAGAAAGGAAAAAAGGGACTCAGAGGTGTTGGGTAGTTGCCTAGTTACATAAGCTTGGGGGAGCAGGTCACGAATCCAAATATGTAGTGGGGTGAATACTTCTGTCCTTCCACTGGTCTTGTGTTTGAACCCCTGATTTCAGTGGGATGGCATGATACGGGCCCTTTGGGAGGGAATAAGAGCCTGAAGGCAGAGTTCCCGTGGATGAGATTAGTGCTCTTAAGAGAAGAGGCCAGAATGCTCACTGGCTGTCCTCATCTGAGCCTAATCGTGGTGGCATGACACCCTGCCCTCACACTTCTTCTAGCACCTGGAACTGAGAGACTTAAATACCTGCTGTTCATAAGCCGCACCATAAAATACAAGGCCTGCCCAAGTGAAGCCCCTGCTTGTACCCTGGACAGTCTGTAACCTCCTTGTTTCTGAGTGGTCATAGGCTGGGGACAAGGGCTGCTGATGTACATCCCAGCAGCTTGTGGCTTAACACAGCCTTGGGTTGGAGTTGGTGAAACGAATCTGGAGACCTTGGTCCACAGCTGCAGGATTACACACCTGTTGGCTTAGCGGGTCACCCAGGGAAGGGCCAAGGCCGGGGTAGCTCTACCTGAATTCAGCCACCTGCTTGCTCTCTACCCAGCACTAGCAGCCAGGTCCTGCTTCCTGAGGGAGGACGAGCACCAACTCTAGTTGGAGCAGGTCTCTCCTGGGCTCTTTGTTCTGGCATATGGTGAGTTAATTTGTTTTGAAAGTCTTCAGGGTGGCAGGTTTCTTGTCATTTGGCAGCATAGGATGTCCTATCCAGCACACAATATTTACATTGTCATGACAAAGCTATTGCACCCTTATATTCTACTCTTCCAGAGACACTTTCGTGGTTTCTAAAAATTGGGCCTGCTCTTCTGCAATCAAGTGCCCGCCTCACTGCCACTCTGAATATTAGCTGTAGTGGGCAAGAGGACCCTAGTGATGTTATCAAACTGCCAAACAGGCATCACTTAGCAGCCAGCGGGCACCATCGAGATGAGTCCTTGTGTTCTCCACTCTGGGGCTATTTTAAGCCTCTGGGATTCAGTGCAAAGTAAAAGCATTGTGCTAGGTGGCTATGAGAGGAAGACCTTGCAGTCATCCGCACCCTTGGCCAACCCAGACTCTGTGGTCATATGACCCTGGGGAAGTCATGACACAACCTGAGCTCCGTGTGTTTACCTAGGAAATGGAGAGTGGCAGCAGCGCTCAGGTCACAGGAATGTTGTGTGTGCAATGTGTAGTGCACAATGTACCACACTCAGACGATGTTCTGTGTTACGTAGCTGCCTTCAAAGCACATTTTAAGGCTACATTTGAGAAACACACAAGTCAAACCTTCTAAAGGAGCAGGATCCAGTTTCCTCCATCCTGCATAAGAAAATCATCATTTTTAGGGAAGACTCTTAACTATCTTCCATTGATTTTCCTCACCTAAACTGCAGAACAAGTGTTATTCTGAAGCCCACTTGAATTAACAGATATGAAAAACCTCTGCAGACCAGAATGCATGTGCCAAAGGCAGCCTAAATATCTCAGTGGATTGTTTTTTCAGCTGAGAGGTAGTTAGGAGTACTGAGAGGTTTACTAGAGGTTTTCCTCTTCCATAAGAGATGCTTGAGATCACATTAAAGTTGATCTACTCACCTCACTTTCATCCTCACATTTTATTACTTTAAGATGGGTTGGATTCAGAACATATATTCCCTCTCTAATGCCAAGATGGTCCATTACCAGGGCAGAGGGATAGATCTCAGTGTAGAGTTAATAGGTCACAGAGACCAAGAACAGAGTGATCTAGGGTTGAATGTGAGTTACACAGCTTGGTTCTTGCTCTCAGATTTTACAGAGGGGCAGATAGGAATTCAAGAGCCAGTTACTTTTCTGCTCAGAATACTCATTAAGGCTCAATCTTCTTTTTTTTTTTTTTTTTTTTGTCTTTTTGAGACAGGGTCTCACTATGCAGTTGAGGCTGGTCCTGTGCTCACTTTTGTAGCCAAGGCTGGTCTCGAACTCGCACCAATCCTCCTGCCTCAGCCTCCCAAGTGCTGGGATTACAGGCGTGAGCCACCACGCCCGGCTAAGGCTCAATCTTCTAATGTGTAGAATTGGTATAATGTAACTTAGTTCACAAAGTCTGAGCAAGGCTCAGTTAAAGATTTAGGCAATTGAACGTTCACACTTTAGGATATGTGATAATTACAATGCTAATAATGGCAATAACAGTATGTAGTAGAGCAAAGTAGAGCCCAGGCTAGTGCATAGCTCTAAATACTAGGTCTGGTGGCATCTCCGAGCCATTGACAGCTAGCAAAGATGGAACGGCCAAGAGGCAGAGATCTGACAAACAAGTCAGCAGGCCTACAGAGAATCTGGGGTTCAGGCCAAGAAACAAGCCTGATTTTGGGGATACCATCTGAAAAGTTCACTACAGAAAAGGAGTTATGACCATCCTGGGAGGCGATGTCCCCTATGCCTTTTCTTTTCCGTGCCATTGTTAGCTCCTGGAGGACTCAGGTGACAGCCCCTGCAGGAGTGTCTCATGAAACAGGTTGGCTGCCCAAAGGGAGCCTGGATGCTTCCAGCTGACCAGTGACAACCTGCATGCCCTACTGGGATATGTAGCTCTTACTGGACAGGAGTGGTTTTCCCTTAGAGCTGAAATGAGAGGACGCATCCTTCAGGTCAGTGGAGTGAGCTGCTTCCCAGCTTCAGGTTCTTCTTAGGTAAAATCTCAGCACATCTGCAATTTTGGCCATTGTTTTGTTGGCTTTTTACCTCAGGGAGTCGAATTTGAAGGAGTTACTAGAACCTGGAATGAAATCAACTGGTCAGACCTCAGGCAGATGGTATTTCCAGCTTCCCAGCAAGGCTGGGTATACAGCCCTCCCCTGAGAAGTCCTGGTAGAAGTCCTCCAGCAGGCAGGAGGCAGAGATGAGGGTCTGTGGACAACCTCCCCAAGGAGGCTCTACTCTATTACCTCAGAGTCCTGATTAGCATCTGTCTACCTCTCAGGGTTCAGAGAAATCATGTAGCAACCGAGAACCAACAGCGCATGCAGGAGCCTGGCTGGGCAGAAGTTGGGCCTAAGGAAAGTGGTGTAGAATTCATTCTTCAGTGGTCTTTTCTAAGCCAGTAAGGCAGAAAGGACACTGGATCCAGTATAGCGAGGGAATTCTTTAACCTTCCAGGAAGCCTAGGGCATGTTGATAAACCTATAATAATTTTGAAATACTTATGTCTTGACAAGATGTTAGCGTATTGCACCTTAAGCACTTCTGTATAAAGTCCAAGTCCAACTTCTAGCATACTGCCTGTGTACATCAGTACTTTTCTACCTGTCTCCACCATATATCTTCCACTTGCTTGTACTGCCTAGCTGTCTGACCACTGACAAATTGATATGTGACTGTTCATAGCTCAGGTTTACTGTTATAAAACGGTAATACTGATAGCATTTGCCTCATGGAATTGTTACATGGATAAAAGACTCTGAGGTGTACATGTGCTTACAGCGATGCTTGGCTCATAGGAAGCCCCATCCAAATGTCATCATCACCACTCCCATTATCATTATTACCACTGCCACACAGTCTGATTCCTCACATGGCTGTCTTCAGCCTCTTCTCCTGCCAGTGTTAGCCACCAGGAACCCTCTGCCTGCGACGCCCCATGATGATGTCCTTTGTGTTTCACCTTCCATGGTTTTGGTGTTAAGGCTGAGCCTAGCATTTTTCTCTTAGCACTTTGGAACAGTGAGTTTTCCTGTCTATTAGTACACATCTTTTTACCTTAAACCATTTCAAACTGTGTTGCTTCCAGTTTAAATGTCTCCCATCTTCTGTATGCTGATCAGCGTCCTCATCTGGCTTGGAAAGGCTCTTCGTTTCCTCACACCCTGGAGATGACCCAGCTGGGACTGGCTGGGTCATGGTGGAGTGGGCCTCTATCAAATACATATGTAGGTGCCATTCAACCTGGCAGCAGGCTCTCAACAGTGAAGGCGCATTTACTGTGTGTCTAGTGGGCGCTAGGTGTTGTAAGTGCTGACTGATAACATTACAGGCTCTGGCCATCTATGACCCACCCGTCCCATGGAGACCCTACTAGGACAGGTGTAATGGTCACGTTTTTCTGATTATCTTTTATATGTGCAGCATTGCATTTATTGGCGAGTGGCAGCTGCTCCCTGCTAGGGGCAGTGTGTCTGCAGTTCTTGGACAGCTCTTGCACTAATGCGTGTGTTGCACAGGAAATGCAGCGTGCTACGGTGAGTGGACTGCTCTAGACACAATGTGCTTCTGGAAAACAAGGTCTGTGGCTGACACTAGGTGTCCTGATCTTCTGGAGCGGGCTGTGACCTTCATGGTCTCCTCAATTCTAAGGCAGCTCCAGCTTCATCAGGTACACATCCAGTCCTGCAGCAGCTGCTGGATCCAAAGCCAGTTCCAGCTCCAGCCCCCACCGCCTTGCTGTTCTCCCTCCCTGTACATCCAACAACAGCCTCCTTTGAGCCCTAACTTCAGGGCTGACCTGAAGCCCTGGGACCTCTCCTCCTTGACGTCTATTGTAACCTGGTCCAGATTTATGCTTTCTGCAGCCCAATGACCCATCCCTGTCAACCAGCACTCATTTCTGTGCAGAACAGGCAAGTAATAATTTCCAAACTTCAGCCAGACCAAGCCATGCCTTGAATTCCTTGTGGTCTGTAAGTCCTGCTTGGAATGAGCGGGGTCCTGTGGGGCTCGCATGGGCTGTCCTCCCCCTGCAGCTTCTGCTCAACCACTCTGCGCTAACGACTTGCTTCTCCATCTACAGTATGTGCCTCAGTGTGAAGGCCCTTTCCCTCCCTTCCTGGCCCCTCAGGTTGTCTGAGTATGGAAGGCCCCCCTCTTATGGCACTGAGTCTCTGCCCTAGTGTCACTTTCTTAACAACTTCTTTCCTGACAGCCAAGTTGACCTAGCACAGAGTCACACTCTGGGAATGCACCTGGGGTAGCCCCTTCAGAGCATCTCTGTTTGTCCAAGAGCATAAGAGCTATTTTTTTTTTTAAGCAGGTGATAAAAAAAAAATATGTCTTCAGCTGGAAAATGACCTCCATGAAGACGGGACAGTAGCAAACTTGTTCATTTCCCTTCCCCCAGGAAGAGGTTGTATATGATAGGCACTCAGCAAGAACTTTTCCGATGATGGAATGGACAAAATAAAAACATATTTATAAAATGGATATATGTATGTGCACAGGATATCTTGGGTAATTGCACTGCTGATAGTCATCAGTTTTCTAGCATTTCTTGCTGCAGCTTGGCATTCAGACTTGACATTACTAACCCGCAGAAGGTCATACTTAGGGGCTCCTTGTTCCCAGCCTCTGGCTCCAAGGCCACCCTTGCCAGACTTTCCCTGTGCCTAGCACATCTGTCTCCAGCTGCCACCCGCTCATGGATGTCGCACATTCGCCATGGGCCAAGTTCACTCCGCCTGTTAGAGACTGAACAGCACACAGCCCACAGCTGCTAGCTTCTACGCATTCCCAAGTGCGGTGGAGGGAGGGCACTGGCAGAGGAGGCTGGGGGCAAATTCAGCTAGATCACGTTTGTGATCTTTCACACTCATTTATATATTCTGGGACCATCCTTTTTATTTTACAAATTCTCTTTCTCAGATTTGCTGTGAGAATTAGAATAAGCAAGAAGTGTTGCTCAAAGAGACTTGACGGGTGATTCCCTTGTCCATCCAAACTGACCGCCCTGAACTTGTCCTCGTCACAGCCCGCTTTGTCATGTTGTCGAATAGTGTTAATCTGAAGTTGTTTCAAAGGACATATTTGAGGAAACCAGCACAGTATTTGGAGCCTAGCAGGCATTAATATTTATGTGTATATTGAATAAATAACAATGGCTGAAATAATGAATAAATGTATAAGATAAGCAAAAGCAGATTTGCTCTGGTTAAACAGAGATGCAGATCTCAAAATCCTCTGTGCTGGGTCCGCCCTCACCCCAGGAAATAAGCAGTGAGACATGACTGCTGGAAGCTCACAGCCCCGAAGCACAGACTGTGCCTCTCGTCAGCCCCAGTGTGGATGCTTCCTCTGCAGCGCTTTTGAGGAGATGGTCAATTAATTTGACATTCCTTACAACCAATCCTATCAAGGAAGAAAACAATTCTAGTTCTGGACAGTTTGGAATTACAACGTGTTCTTTTTGTTTGTTTGTTTCAGAACTTTTGTTGTTTGTTTATTTATTTTTATGGCCAGCTCACCCTGCCCTGAGGGTAGGGCTGGCGCAGCATGTGGTGCTGGGGATTGAACCGAGGTCCCTGCAGCCACCTAAGCTTTCCTAAGCAGGTGCTTTAAACCACTGAGCCATCCTGCCCAGCCCCTTACAAAGTGTTCTTAGGAGGGAGACAAAAATGTAGGTTTTGATCCAGTGATTATCATTCATCTCATCCATTAGTTGATTCATTCATTCTTTCTTTCTTTCGCTCATTCATTCATTCATTCAGAGCACTTTTTTTTTTTTTTTTTTTTTTTTTTTGGTTTTTTGAGACAGAGTTTCACTATGCAGTTCAGGCTGGCCTTGAGCTCACTTTTGTAGCCCAGGCTGGTCTCAAACTCGCCCTGATCCTCCTGCCTCAGCCTCCCAAGTGCTGGGATTACAGGCGTGTGCCACCACGCCTGGCTTTTTTTTTTTTAAATTATTCAGAGCACATGTTGACCACTGATTTTATTTGCCCTCACATTTTGTTGCTGTTATCATTATTATTATTATTATTATTATTATTATTATTATTATTATTATGGTACCAGGGATTGAACTCAGGACCTTGTACTTTCCAGGCAGACCCTTATGCTGTTGAGCTATCTCCCCAGCCCCTGCCCTCACTTTTGTTGGCTTTTTCAATTTTTATTTTTTATTAGTACACACTTGTGGTAAAAAATGATTCTGTTCTTTGGGAGCTGGTCTATGCGCATAAGCCATCTCAGTTTTTGCATTCCCTCTTCTTCTTTTCCTCTATTTCTTGGACTCTTTACCTTTTATAACAGAAATCTGTCCCTCTTTTTTATTCTCTTCATTAAAATTTAATTTAATTTTATTTTGAACAGTAGAAACAAGCAAAAACAGCAGAAACAAAGAAACAGGGTAATGTACAACAGTACATATGTTACAGATTTTACAAAATGTGACTAGCTAATTAACAATGGTTGTTCTATTATCTGTTTTTTATCATCAAATCTGTTATGCAGATTAACAGATACAGTTAAGCAAGATTGGACAAATGATAGAATATTACCGCTTGCTTTCAAGAAAACTTAATTTTTTTTCTTGTCTTTTTTTTACTTTAAAAATTATTGTAACAAGAGTATAATAATAATTGATAAGACATTAAACACATGGGGCATACATTTAGAAGACCAAGACAACAGGTATTGAAGTGTGGCTTTGGTATTATACACATCGCTGTCCTCGGTATCATTGCTTGGATTGCAGATCTCAGCACACAGAGTTAGTCAAGGTGAAAATTCTACACTAACTGCTATTTTCAAAAAAATGATAAAAGTCATTAGTGCAATCATCTCAGCCATTCTGTATATATACTTGTTATTTTAATCTCTGACCTTTTCTTTCACTCATTCCCCTCCCCAGTGGATATATTCTGGGCAGCCCAAATTGTTTTCTTTTCTTTTTTTCAAACAATGTACCAAATGTATCAATTCCAAACACTTTCTCAGTGCTTTGAAGTCTAATAACTTTCTGCAGTCAGCCATGCAAAAGTTATTTCTGTGGTCTGTCCTATTTAGGATGTGTGTGGGAAAATATATTGTAATCAGTTTATACTCAAATATTGGCTAGCCCTACTTGATGAAAGAAATAGGCAATTGTCCAGGTCTTCAGTTAGCTAATTATCACACTATGTATTCTGTCATAAATATTGATTCACTTTCTTGACAAATAATTAGTGAAAATATACTTTGTGTCCATCACCCTCCTCAGTGTTCCTAGTGGACTAGGAACACTGCAGTGAACAGAACAGTGTTCCATATTCTCTGGGAAAAGTAGGAGAAGTTGGGCTGCCCATTACACTGTGCAGTGGTTAACTCCTGGGGTCAAGCTACATGGCCTACATTATCTGTGTGCTCCTGTATGTGTGTCATCCTTATTCCTGATGGCCTCACATAAGGTGGTAGGGCTAAGATGCTAAGTGATGAGGGAGCAGTAGCACCCATGGCTGGGCTGTCTCTCTTCTGACAGTGGTGATTCAGGCATCGCTGGGGTCCTCCTTCTCAGGATCCCACAGAACCACTGAGGTTCCTTCTGGGTTATTCCACAGCAGGAGGAGGGAAATGAAAAGCCACACAAGTGCAGGTGAGTGCTTAGGGAGCAGAGGTGATGGAGTCATGGTCTCTTCATTCTTCATGAGGTCGGGAGAGTAGCTACACCTGTAACAAAGGCCCGTTTGCCAAGACCAAACTAAGTCACTTTTCTTGATGCTGAAACAAAATACCTGACCCCTAAAGTTAAAGCAGGAAAGGTTTGTTGAGCCCACACCTTATAGAAGTTTCAGGTCAGAGTCAGCAGGATCCAAGGAGGAGTGGCATGGCAGAGGGGTATTATGGAGGAGGACGGCTCATGGAAGAAAGGCAGAAGGCAGCAAAGCAGTGAAAAAGCAGCAGGTAACAGTGACAGCAGCATTCTTCTTTCTGTCCTTTATACTCTACCCGGGCTCCACACCTTTTGGGTGGTGCCACTCACACCCACTGTGAGCCTTCCCACTATTCACACCAAGAAGTGGAATCATTCAGTAATCATATGCCTTTATTTGCAGTGTCATGCATGTTTTTAATCCCAGCACCACATACTTTAGATCTGGGAAGTATCTACTTAGGGCAGCACAAGACTTTGGGAGGACATCTAGACACAGCCACAACAGGAGTAAAACAGACCTAGTAAGGCTTTACCTGATCCAAAACCTCCAGATATGAAAGTTCAAAGACCCTCGGGAGAATGGGCAGCTGTGTGAATCAGACCCCAGCTATGATTTAAGGGCAGTATCTGTTTGGATTCCTTTGGCCATTCTGTGTGGCATTCCTCGCCTCCGAATACAACACAGGGACCTCAGCAAGAATGGAGAAGCCCCCATAGCTAGGTTTCAGGCTTGCTTTCAGAGAGGAACTCAGTTTCTACAACCCACCTTTAAGGAGGAAAAATACAATGAAGGCAGGAGAAAGTAATCAAAAAGGCCTTGCTTCAGGACCCTTCCAGTCTTTCTGAGTTCCAGGTCTCATTGCCCGAAGTGCCATCATTGTGTTCTGACAGCAATATAAAGGTGGGAGCAGGAGTCAGAAACAGCATGAGCCACTCAGGAACATTGAGCAGAACACATTCGGGTAGCCAGAGGGAGCAGGAGCCCAGGGACGCCAAGCACAGTCAGATTGCCCAGGTAGGAGGAGGCTGCCCTCAGAGAGAGCCAGCATGTCATTCTCCACTTATGACTTTCACATCAGCAGTACCATGGCACAGAGGCCAGATGAAGTGGACAAAATATGCTCTTCTGGGATCCACAGTTCGTGGGCTAAAAGGTCACTGAAAGGAAAGAGGTCCTTCAGCAAGGAACAAAGGCAAGATATAGTAGGAGAAGAGAGAGAGGTGGAGGCCAGTCCAGTCTGTGGAAAATTCCAGTCTTCTGCTCAGCAGCCCTGCAGGTATTCCCAGACTCCCCTCAAATAGCTTGGGGTCTTCTCTCTGCCAGCAAAGCCTCTTAGGTGATAGGACCAGTCCACCTCACATGTGTGCTAATGGCTGGGTTGTGCTCCCTGACTTTGCTCTTTCTTTTCATTGCCTTTGTCCTGCCATACTCAAATCCATGTCAAGGTAAACAGGTGTTGCTAATGGTACTAGAGAACAGAGGAATCAGGAAACAACAACATCAAGGCTGAAATAATGATATTTTAATTGGAAATGTACAGCAAAGAGACTAACCTATGTAGATATATGCAAATCCTATGCAAATGCACATGTGGTCT
The DNA here is from genome assembly GCA_004027025.1 of Myocastor coypus. Classification (NCBI taxonomy): domain Eukaryota; kingdom Metazoa; phylum Chordata; class Mammalia; order Rodentia; family Myocastoridae; genus Myocastor; species Myocastor coypus. The sequence goes on from PVJA010001789.1 coordinate 75,536, forward strand.
TTCTCACTATTGTCAGAGCCTCAGTGTGACTCACGGGAATTCTTAATGGTAGATGCTAGCTTTCAGCTGAGGCTAAGGGCTGTTGATGAACAATTCTAGATTTTACCTATGTTTAAACCATAATTAAGAAATATATTGATGGCAACCTGAATTTAATTAGCTTAATTGAATGTTGGAATTGATTGGGTCTTGAGAGAGCCCTCTCTCTGATGCTAAGCCTTAGGGAACTTCCAGGGAATGGAAGGAAAACCAAACTTAAAAGCCCCTAGCAGAAATGAAAAGGAATGGATGAGGAGCCACTGGGAGCATTATTAAAGGAAAAGGGTTCTTATCAGAGAGTTGAAAAAGGAATGTTTAAATTTCAAATCATGCACAGCCATTCTAGGTCAGACCACTCAGTCAAATGGGGAAAAAAATGATGTCAGGAAGCAAGATAGGGGAGGCGCAGAGGGAAGGCAGGCAGCAAGTGCGAAATGCATCACCATGGCTGCAAGGGGGCGTGGGCCGATGGCGTGGAGCCCAGGACCTCCCAGTCCTGGTCAGGGCTCTGGGCAAAGTCCCCAGGTAACGCATGCTCCAGAATGTAAGGCAGGGCCACAGAGCTGAGGGGTTAAGAACAAAGAGTTTGCCTTCTGATGTGTATCTCCATCTGTCTTTTTCTCCTAAAAAGAACTAATTCTGTAAGTGATCAAGGTGTGTTTTATAACAAATGGTTGAACTTTCTCTTTTGAAAACAACATTATGATGCGCAGCTAGGAGATCCTGAGATTAAATCTCAGCTCTGTCCCTTTAGACAGTGTGCCCATAACTAATTCCTTTGCACGCCTGGGTTTCATTTTGTTTCAAACTGAGAGCAGTGCACAGCAAATGCAGGATGAAGGTGAGAAAGGTGCTAAAGCACCGGGATACTGATTAATCCTCACCTCACATTGTGCAGGGTCCTGTGATTTGTTAGAAGTGGAGCTCAGATGCAAATCCTGGCTCCTGCATCCTGCCTCTCTGCAATTCCACCTGGCTCACCCTGTTTCTTGGAAGCAGCTCCCAAGACTCTGTTACCTGCCTGTCTGTTCTCTTCTTCGAGGGCTGGGGTCACTCCTGCAGCCTCATCTTCCTTAGCAATGATGCAATTCCTTTCTGCTGAATCCCAAACTGACCTTTGCATCCGTCTCCCACTTTCCCAGTAGGCCCTGCTCATTTCCTTCGTAATTTCTCTCCATCCCACACCTATGATGGCAGAAGAGTGCACTATGACTTCAAAGCAGAAGTTATGGTTTTTGTGTCGTTTTTGTAACTTTTGTACATATGCATGGATGTACATAGAAATTCAGGTAGGAAAAAGAAATTACTAGCAACAAAAAAAGCCAAAGTGTTACCAGATGTTAAGTCTGGGCATGACCGGGATTTTCCAAACTGTTCATAAAGGATATATTATTTTTAATGGGAAAAGAATGCATATTTAAAAAAAAAATGATGAGCATACTGGCTGAACATGGCAGGGCCAGGCCTTCAGTCCTGCTCCCTTGTGGCAGCACTCTTCTCTTGGAGGACACTCCTCCTCTGCAGGGACAGTGTTTCTCAAGCTCTCCTGGCCTCCTGTGTGCCCAGGCTGTAATATCATCTTCAGTTCAGGAGGACTGGGGAGCCTCTGTTAGCTGGTGGCCTCTCCTTTGTTTTATTTTGTTAGGGATCTCGATGCTTGGTCTGTATAGTCACCTTCAGCTGTTAATGTCAGCAGCGGGAGAGACTGACAGAGTCAGATGAAAACTAGCCTGGGAGGAGCAGACAGTACGCACCTCGTGCTGCATTTGGGTGATGCCTGATGAGGCACTTTCCCAGGTCCTGCTGGGCTGCTGCTGCACTTCCTGGGACCTTCCTGCTGATGTGGTGTTCCCCTCAGGCTGCGCATTGCTGACAGTGAGCGCCTTAGGGAAACGTTGACTCCAGCGTCTCAAGTGCCCTGTCACAAACTTGAGCTGCATGAGACTTAAGCATGTTTTCAAGAGAACAATAGTTTTTATTTAGAACATTGCACAAACAGAAGTTCTGTGTGTAGGAGGTACCATCTGACTTCCTGCAAACGCTTTTGGGTATAATCTTCCATACTGACATAGGATTTTCTTCCTTCAGGTATAATAATTTCAGCCTGAAATGGGCCTTCTTGGGATTTTCAGACTCTGCTAAGGATCCAACCTTGTTGGTGCCCCCTTTGCAAAACTGAGGATCACGCAGCTACCACCATTCCCAGTTCAGACACACACTCAGCACCATCAGACCATTGGTCCCAGACCACATCACACAGCTCCAGTCCCAGCTCAAGGCTGACCTTGACCTGGGGCAGTTCAGAACCAACGTACAGGGCTCCTTCCACCTTAGGCTGCTTTGCCCCTGCTGTGGCTTAGCTACTCAGGGTCACTTCTACCATGGTGTTTCCGTTGGGGTCACTGACTTCAGTCTCCCCCAGCCTCACAGCCCTGCTCTAGCCTAGATCTCTTCTCTACATCACTGACCGAGCTGCTTCATAGGACTGAAACTCAGTGGAAACCAGGTGCTCTGTCATGAGGACCCTGAACTTTCTCCTTGGGGTTACTGGTAAGAGCCATTATCTTCACAGATTTACCTCTGATGTCCATGGTAAGTTTCCAGTCATGACGATTCTTTTAGCAAAGAATGACATCTATTTCAAGTGTTCTGCCTCGACTGTTGTAACACCCTTCTGCAAGAGGTTTATACTCTCTGTGTGTAGGTTCTGGTTATGTTGCTGCCATGTCTCAGTTTGGGTGTCATTAATGTCTAGCTCTGTTGTATTTAGATCATTTGTCATTTTGGATTGTTTTGAGGTTTTCATTGCAGCCTTGCATGCAGTCTCTTTGAATGGCCAATGGTGAGGTCTGAGCTAAATGATGTGTGTTCTTGGAGACTGTTTAACACGACAGGCAGAAGCAGGCTCTGACAATTCCCACTGTAGTTTGGAAGGCTACCCTTATCTGGGCCCTGTAGCTATGCGGTCATCTTAGGTTACATTAGTTAACCTCCTGATGATTCTGATTTTTATTTTTAATGCAGGAAATAATTTTCTATTGCATAATGTCACTGCGTAAACATTCAAAGAGATAATAGTCTTTGTGGATCTTTAAAATCAAGTACATAACACTGTGAACACTCAAGTTAGCTTTTAGCAATTTTATGAGATGTACAGGTAACATCAATGGTAGCGTTCTATTTTGCCCTTTTGCTATTCAAGTCAATATCCGTGCTATTTATGTTATCTCCTTGTGTTCCTTAGAGCTTTGGCTTTGCATGTTTGGTTCTCAGGTAACAGCATGTCTCTTACTATTTCATTGTAAAGTTTGTGTTTTCTCCATAAAGAATGACTTTTTCTCACATACTGCCTTTTACACTGACTTTGACTTTGGACTATGGCCAATCTCCACTTTCTTTGTGTTTATTTTGTGTGCCTGATAAATACTTGCAGAGCCTGTCTTCTCTTCGCTTGTTTTTGTTTTACTCCTTGTGGAATATAAGCAGTATATGTTTGCTTTTTGCTTTTAACCCAATCTGTAAGACTTTACGTTTTATTAAGGGAACTTAAACTATTTACATGTACTGTCATTACTGATATGTTTGGTCTTATCCCTGTCTTCCTGTTTTATGCTTTCTCATTTTTGTGCTTTCTTGGCCTGCCTTGTATGGGCTGGCTTATCTGGTTTTTTTTTTTTTCCTTCCAGTGATTTAAAAGCTGAATATCTGCTTTTGGTCAATCCTAGGTGATCCTGAACAAAAAAAGATCCCTGAGCTCTTACAGTGGCAAAAGTGCAGTGGCGGGTGGGCAACCAGGCTGCTGAGTGGGAAAGTCAATAAAATCAGCTCGAAACTCCAGAGCATAGCGATAGCTATTCCTAGCGCCACCTTATCCAGCCATGTAAAGCCAAGTGCTGTGCCTCTTTGTCACCTTTCTGTCCTTCACAGGTAAGTCTGTGCATTCCCATTGTGGCCTGCCTCCTATGCAACTAAGGCACTTTTGTTTTTTAGGCTCATCTAACTACACAAAGCATGTCCACATAGGGCTGACTCCTAGATAGCTTTGGCTTGCACCATTTCCTCATTGCCTAGAAAGACCTCGGAGGCCCAGTTGTGTGTGTGTGTGTGTGTGTGTGTGTGTGTGTGTGCGCGTGCATGTGTGCACGCATGCGCATGTGCAAGTGCATGCATGTGCATGCATGTGTGTGTGTGTAACACAGAAAGACAGAGAGAAGAGACAGAGATACAGAAAGAGACAGAGAGACAGACAGAGAGAGAGACAGAATGCTGCTCTCTGGTCACTGCTGCTCCCTGTTCCCTCACAGCCAGGACCATGCAGCAGAACTCACAGGACAGCCCTGCCCCCCGGCTTCACATTCCAACCTGTTCCTCATAGATTTGTATGACCAATGTGCTGGAAAAAGATTTTCCCACAATGGGGCCAGGGAGATAGCGCAGTAGAATAAGCGCTGCCTGGCAAGCACAGGGTCTTGAGTTCAGTCCCTGGTCCCACCAAAAAAAAAAAAAAAAAAAAAAAAAGATTTTCCCACAAAACCAACACTTCTTCATTTGTGCCACACAAATCCTAATATTCTGTGTCAGAGTAGGGACCAAGAGAGATCATGAGGAAAGTATAAGAAAGCTTAGCTGAGTGGGTATCAGTGTATTTTTAATAAACGAACAAAGAGAAAACACAGTAGGGAGGAAAGGAAGGGTTCAATTTTAAAAGATGAAGCTTTTTTTTTTTTTTTTTTTTTTTTTTTTTTTTTTTTTTTTTTTTTTTTTTTTTTTTTTTTTTTTTTTTTTTTTTTTTTTTTTTTAAATCAAGTTAGGAATCTTTCCTCCTGAAAGACTAAAACATTTCTCCCCAATACTCCCAGCCATTTCAAATGACCCTGCCCTGCCTCTCCCCAACCTCTAGCACAAAACATTTCATGTGCGGTCAGCATCTTCATTTATATTGGCCTGCCTTGCAAGACCCACAGGCCTAGGGCAAATTTATTAAAGTGGAGTCTATTTATTCAATTTATTAAACAGGAATATTTGAAGGATTTTCATTTGGAGGAGTGAGCTGATTTATTCTGTTTGGCTTTTGAGGGCAAGACTCACTCCAGAGGGTAAAAGTTATAGAAAGTCAGATTTAAGCTCAACCTAAAATATAACAAAAGGTTTGTTGGAAGAGGACTCTTTCGTTTGTTCATCTGACATGCATTCATCAATCGGGAATCAGAGAAGATCCAAACGCCCTTTACATAGCTCTTCCTCTGGGACATAGTAGTGGCTTCTCTCAGATATTTCAATATTATGCACTTCTGTGCCTATGCAAATCATTGTGTGTAGAGCTATCCCATTATATAGATACATTATCCCATTTATGCAGCTATCACAAATTGAGGCTCAGAGGTATGCTGTACAGACTGAACAGTGACTGGCATATGATTGCATGGGGCTTAAAGTCAAATCCCTCTGTTCTTTAGGGAATTCATTCTTTTTCTATTTGATTCTGCTGTCTGAAAAAGGGTCAGGCAGAAAGGGACTTTTATTCTGTCCATGGATGGCCTCCGCTTATCAGGTTGCTGGGAGGATTGAAAAATGAAGTGACCCTTTTCCAGAACACTTCTGTGCCTGTGCACATGTGGGTCCTGGGCCTGGAATAGACCTGGGTCTCCTGTGCCCACGATTTTTCACAACTCTTGTAACTTTCCTATATCTTTACTTTTCTTTCAACCAGCTCAGCCCACCCTGGGAATGGGTCAAGCATGGCATGTGGTGCCAGGGATTGAACTGCAGTCTCTGCACTTTCTTAAGCTTGCTTAAGCAGGCACTTTAGTCAGCTGAGCTATCTCACCACTCCCACCTATATCTTTCTTTCTTTCTTTCTTTCTGTTTGCAGGACCAGGGTTTGAACTCATGACCTTGCACTTGCGAGGCAGGTACTTGTGCCATGGAGCTATCTCCCGAGCCCCACCCCCCATATCTTTCTTAATGCAGCTCAAATCCCCTTTCTGCTGGGAAGCTGAATATCACACACATTGCGTTGGACACCTTGATTGTTTGTTTGTTGATTGTTTCCCCCCACCAGACATTGTGCTCCCTTTGACTCTTGCCTGTGGCTCCAGCACCCACAACATGTGTTTTATTCAATAAGTACATGTCTATGGAGAAAGCACACAACATCGTAAGTGCCTTATACATGGTGCTTTTCACTTCTCTTCTTGAGGCAGGAGACATTGGATAATTATCGTATTTAAACCTAGCACTCCCCCCTCAGGAAGTCATGTCATGTGAGAACTGAGAACTGAGCCACGCATGCTGCTGGTCAAGGTGAGCCCCCTGACACTGTGGCTTCTGCAGGCTGACCCTGCTCATCAGCACTGAGGTCCCCTTGGCCCTCCAGGAGGAAGGTGGGGCCCCATCTTGGCAGGTGGTGGCTGCCTCTTACCTGGTCAGCAGAAAGTTCTCCTACGCTCACAGGGCAGTGGCAAGGCTGGCTGGTGGACTGAGGAGTGCAGAGTAGCACACAGAGTAACAGTAAAACAGAACAATCGTGCATTTCCTAATGGCCTCCTTCACAGCTGTGTACACTGATTTAATCTTTGCAAAGCACTCTATTGTTTATGAGGCCTCTGGGTACAATTTTATGCCTGACTGAAGAGGTTGCTAATGGCTGCCATATTTGTGTTTAAGGACCTGCAAAGAATTAAATGAAGTATTTTAGAGCAATGAGCCATAATAAACTAATAATATATTGGAAATAATAAATGTTTTTTAGCCAATAATTAACTACAAATCTGGTGAACTTTAAATGACAAAAAGTACTAATTATAAATGCAGTTGTTTGTTCCATTCATCCCTCTGTAGCAGCTGAAACAAGAAAGGAATAAAAGATGTGGTGCAATTTGGTCATCAAGGATGGTGACGTGGTCCCTGAACTCTTCCCTTGGCATTGCTGATGAGAACACTGAAGTCACTTAGTGAATTGCTGGGTTTCATTTCCACCTTATGGGGATGAATAGAAACTCGGGCCTAAGCTCGCTTCTCAGACGGGCGATTTCCTTTCCTAGTTATTTTCCAGGCTGAAGATTTCTAATGCTTCAGTTGCTAGAGGAATCCCCCGAAGGGTGCTGGAGAAAATGGCTGGTACTTAGGGCAAGGAATTCGTGCTTAGGTGAATCTGTGCAGCCTGCCTGCTTGTCTCACTCTTGGGATAGGCAGCCCGAAGAAGAGGCACAGGGTTCTGTCTTCAGGGCTGAGGTCAGCAAGGGCAGCTCCAACACCCACGCTGTCTCTCCAGACCCCACCACATCTCTTTGACTTGTCCTTTGCATGATGTGCAAGGGGCTGTTTTCCTCCCTACATTTTGAAAAATCTACATATTTCCACACTTTCCCTAGCAGCTGTTCTTCCTATTCTCTTGAGGAATGCATAACAAATTAAGTTTAGACTGCATTTTAAAAGCTCAAGACAACAGTTTAAGTCACACATAATTCTGCCTTCCAAGTAAGTCTTTGTCAACATTGTATTGCATTTCCTTCAAGAGTTTTCTTCCGTAAAATGGAATAAAATGTCAGGGTTATACCTTGTGACTTTTCAGTACTGTAACTTTAAGCACAGTGCATTACCTATGTCATTTCATCTTCTCTAATATTATGCTATAATCACCTAATATCCCATAGTACAGCCCATGAATGGTGAATATTTAGTCTTTTCTAATTTTTGCCTTAAAATAAAAATTCAACAAAGATCAAGTCTAATATAAGGCATGGCATCTAATAGACATCCCATTATTTGAAGAATGAGAAAATTAATTTTTGCATGCATTTGTCATCATTTCTCATGACCAAATTCCCCCCAAAATAACTTGCTGGATAAAAGTATTTGAATATTGAAAATTTCTTGACATATAGTTCCAAATTGTGTTCTAATAATTTCTAGTACATGGTGGGCATGCATAAATTCCAGAACCTATTTTTTAAAGGTGACTTAGTTCCTAATATGATATTTACATTTATCTTCCTCACAGTTATATAAATTGAAGGAGACACAGTTATTGAGACTCATTTTTGCAAAATTTACCACTTAATGAAGAAACAATACAGTAACATTATAGATAATATTACTAAGGATGCTTTCATGTACTGTGAACTCTTCCAAGAACTTTATATGTACTAATACTTTTACATCTCAATAGTTCACAAGGCAGACTCTGATACTCCTAGTTGCTCCCCAGTAGCCCAGAGCACAGTGATAGCCTTGGAGTGGGACCCACCTTGTTCCATACTCAGTGGCTATAACAGTTATGAACCCTACAGTCAGACAGAGAATTAATCGCATTATGTGTGATGCCTGCTTTGATAGAAGAAAGTAAACAAATCAAAGAACAATGGGGACTCTGTTTGAAGGATTCAATGAAAATATTGTAGCATTTTTCAGGAAAAAAATGGCATTTACCAGGAAGAACATATCAGATCTGCAAATACCGAATACAGACTACAGAAAGCAGCCAGGCAGTGGAGGCATGGAGTGTTCAGAAAACATCAAAGGACCTGAGGACTGAAAGAGCAGTAGGTAGAGTCTTGACTTGCCTGGGCTCGGGAGTCACAGTGCCATATTCCAGTTCAGTGCTTTCAATTGCGAGCTATTTGACCTCGCAAGTTCACTGGGATGGCTGTGTGCCTGTCCCAGAAGGAAACACTCATATATACCCGCTCTTTGTGGCAATGATGGCATAGCATAGTAGAAGACATGGCATCTACAGTGAGTATGATGGTGAAGGTGTGATGGACAGTCCATGGTAAGGATAGAGGTGGTGACCATGGAGGCAAGGTGAGAGAGGGCCCAAGGCCATGTTGCTGGCAGTGACTGCAGGCAAGATAGCTAAGGCATCAGATGTAGGAGAGGAACAGAGTATGGGAGATTCCATGGTGACAGATGAAGAAGAACAGAGGGCATTGCCTGCCAGCTTAGTAAGTTGCACCCTTTTACTGGAGACAGTGGAAGAAGAGGCAAGATGTCTCAAGCAGGAAGGTGATGTGATCTAGTTCACCACGAAGACCTATTTGAGGCTAAGAGTTGCTCAAATCTTGTCATGGAGACATTTACCTACTTCACATATAGAGGAAGTCATATTGGATTTAGAACAAAGAGTAGCCGTGCTTCAGTCCATACCAACGCAACCTGGAATATCCCCGAAGCAGGTCCAGCTAAGCATGGTGTCCCTTGTATAAGCAGTTATCAGGGTGTCCATAAATCAGCCCCAGATGGCTTTAAGCATAGGAAAGTGAAACAATAAAACAGTTCTTTAAAAAGATCCTTTTGGTTACTGCCTGGACATTGAATCTTGGAGCGTGGAAGGGAATAGCAAAAATTGGAGAAATCTGCTGTGAGCCTACAGCTTTAGCCCAAGAGAGTAGCTTCTCTCTTGGGACTAGACAAAGCAGACTGAGAAACTCGGTGGAGGTACATTTGAATTTCATGGTAGGCCAGACGGATGTACAAAGGGGCTGGAGGAGCCAGCCAGCAACCCTGGTTTTCTGGCTTAAGCAGCACCTAGGTAAAGGGAGACCCATTTTGTGAGGTAAGGATTATATGGAGAAGTACATGTATGGGGCTGTAATGAGATATTTGATTTTTTCACTGAATGATGGGACGGTTTTGCCATGGATCAGGGTATATTCCTGGCTCCTCTGTAGAAGGAGATAGGAAGATATAAGGAGAAAGGTGTGTGGAGCTCTGAAATAGGGAAAAAGACAAGATCTCTGTTAGCTATTATGTGCAGCAATAACCCTTGCTGTGTTTATTGCCCATTTAATAGAGTGTACATTACAACCCACAGTGATAATCAAGAGATGGGGGAAGCCAAATAAGATGTGGAGATACCATAGGTGGAAAATTTATTCCCCTGCAAAAAGGTTTGTGTCCATGAAAATGGCTTTGGGATGAGTCTCAGCCCCTGCTTTCCTCCATCTCGTCTTCCCTCACCATCAAGGGAGAGCACAGAAGCTTTTGAACCAGAATGATTGTAGGCAGAGGGCCATTCTGGAAAGATGAGTGCCCTAACAGAGAGAAGGAATGGGTCACCTCAGGGTGCTCGCGCCAGTTATTTCACCTGAGGAGGAATGGCATGAGAGGTATTGAAAAATCATCATAGTTCTATCGTACCAATAGTCATAATGCTTCTTTATTCTAGATTAACCATATTAAATTTTGATGAAATTCTTCAGTGCTCTAGCTTCAATTTGCTCATCAGTAAATGAAGGTCATAATAATATCTTTGTAGAGTTACGATCACAATTAAATGAGAAAACATTTATCACTTATGCCAGAGGTATTGACAGCAATATGGTAAATATTAATTCTTTCCTCTTTCTTTCCATTCTTTTCTTGCCACACTTTATGGAGTCAGCCTTGGCCACACACACTAGTGGCCTTGAGCTGTTTCAGTGTGTGTTCATGTGGGTGGCACCTTAATGTGGAATCCCTCACCCTTCTTCTAGGGCCTTGGGCCTCTCAATGGTGAGTATCCAGGATCAAGGCAACTGCTACCGGATGCCAGTGTGTGTTGGTGGCCACGTGGTGCTCCCTGTGTGCTCTCGGAGCACGTCTGCGTTCAGGTGTCCTTTGGAAACAACAGCATCTGGTGGTTGCTGCCTAAGCGATAATCTGGCTTCAGGCTTCAGGGAGAGCAAAGCATGACATCTGTGTTTCCCCAGCAAAACAGCAGGGCTATTACAATAGCTCTGAGGCACGATCTACCACAGCACAGACTCCCTTGCTTGCAGGGACTGTGACTGGAGAACTGAGAGTCTGGAGAGAGCTGGGATGTTGATGGGGGGACTAGCAGGGGGATTTCAGAGACTTTGTTTTGTGTGCAGGCCCATTGATAACTTGCTGGGTGACAGTGGGGACACCACAGAGATGCTCTGGGCACCTGATCTTAGAACTTCCAGAGGCGGTGTGTGGCTCATCATAATGCTGACTGCTTGGAAATAGGTAGAGTGGTGGCAGAAGTCTTCTCTGTGTGACATGGGCAAAACCATTCAATTACCCTATGACTTAGTTTTCTAATCTGGTAGCAAGAATGCCGTAGCTGCCCTACCGGTGCCTCAAGCCACAGTGACAGTCATTAGCAGGAATGGGGCATCTGGTGATCCCACCCTGCACTGAGCCACACTGGTCACTCTTAGGCTTTCTGCCTGACTACCGAGTCATGGTTCTCCAACACTGTGCATTAATGTCCTTTGTGAGCCCTCTTGGAAGAGAACTGGAAGACTCACCCAGTGAGAATGAACCCAAACCTCCCAGGCCAAACAAATAATGGAGCCCAGAAACTTGAATGCAGGCCATGCTGTAACCTGCAGGACACTTTATGTGGCCCATGCCAGAGAGTGGGCCTGGCCTTAGCCTGGGCAGCCATACCTGACCTCTGTTTCCTTTGCTCTTCAGTGTCTATTAGACTCCTAGCCATGGCTTTCACTGTTTTACATATTCACATAAAATAAATAGTCAGGTGCAACATCATGTATGTGTATGTATATTTGTAAAACCTGCATATACCTGGATAGGTACCAACAGTTTAATACATAGTATTTCCTTCACAGACTGAAGTATTTAAAGAGGCAACAGTAGTTATAGGATCCTTTTGTGTCTTTGTATAAATAATCTATTGTGTGGAACCTAGTATTAGTGGAGGTTTGAAGAACGAATGAAGAGCCAGAGAGACAGCTCAGTGACATTAAGCACCTGTTTGGGAAACACAAGGTCCTGAGTTCAACTCCCAGCACCAAAAAAAAAAAAAAAAAAAAAAAAAAAAAAAAAAAAAAAAAAAAAAAAAAAAAAAAAAAAAAAAAAAAAAAAAAAAAAAAAAAAAAAAAAAAAAAAAAAAAAAAAAAAAAAAAAAAAAAAAAAAAAAAAGAGTGTATATGTCTAATTGTGTAATAATTATTTAATATTACTATGTTCAAGGAAGAAGGCACTGTGAATTTTCTTATTATTTAGCCTATGTATATTTTATTTTCAAAATGAGTCTAGTTGAGTTCTCTTAATGGATTAATAAGCATTGGGAAGGCACAATATGTATTTCCTTAAAGCTTCCCTTTGTATTTCAAACCAACATTCGTTGCTTTAGTGTGATGTTGTTGACAAAACTCTGAATTTATGGCCATCTAGAATCACAGCATTATTATTACAGTGTTTATTATTATATTTGAAGTTGTTTAAAGCTACTCCATACTTTTGTAGTTTGTATTCTAATGCATTAAACCGCAAAAGATCCCAATTCATCTTCTGTTTGGGATTTTAAATAGGTTAATAGGATGCAAATAGCAGTCACTTTTTTGCATTTTGTTACAAACATTGTACCCAGACTTTGCTATGCTGTTTGGGCAAAATGTAATGAAACATAATTTAATATATTTTTTAAGTGCATGAGATTGTTCCTGAGGGCTTTGCAGCCAAGGTCCTAAACGGTGTTGAACCACAGCTGAAACAAGTCTGAACAAAACGAGCTCCTCTCCTCATTTGCTGGCCTCTCTTAGTTTGATGGCGTTTTGCCATCCATGCCAAATGATATTTTGAGTTTCATATGCTTAGCTCATGCTATAAATGAATTTGAAAATATTCAGGTCTCCTTATGAGACTATATTGCTGCTTCCATTTTTAGCCTCCTTTTCAATTCACTAACTATTCTATTTATTTATTAATTCACTAGACTCATTCACTCATTTATTTATTCATCTCGATGTCTGCTCTATGTGCCTGGCATTAATTTCTCTGTTTTTTTTTTACTTTGTTCCCGGATACCTAAGGTGCATGATTCTGGAAAACCCACTTAAATGGAGCTCAGGTCATTGCCTGGCTCCTAGAAGGGGCTGCACACACAGCAGAAGGGGCAGCAGCATGACCTTAGGTAGCAAATATTCCTTCCTGATGTGGTGCAAGAGGTAGACACAACGTGTGATGCTGATACGAAAAACGCACAAATGAGCCCATGTACAAATCTATGGAATGGAAACTGGATGTTTGCCTATAGGTTCTCAGAGGGGAGCAACATGTCCACAGCACCTAGAAAAGTGTCTGGCATCTGACTCGTGTGCTTAATCTGTTCTTCTCCGGTAGGACTCATCATTCCTAGTAGCAATAACAATGATCATGCAAACTCATTAGGGGACAGATTTGCACATACCTGACTGAGGAATGTTCTAGAAAGTGTGAAGAGAGGGATTTTCTTCAGTCTCAACCTCTCCAATGAGTGAGTCCTTCCAAGACTCACTCCTTTTCCCTTCCACCCCAGCTCTACACAACCTCCTCCTCCACAGCCCAACTCTGAGTCACTGCAACATCCTACTCATGTGTGACACGATGACCACTATGGGAAGGAAGGAAGAGAAGAGACCGACTCTTCACCCATCTCTCCCAACCCCACAGTGACTGCACAGCTCTGGATGGACTGTAGCCCTTTGCTAGCCCCACTCTCACACATGCTTTTCCCTAAAGAAACATCTGGCCTTCTGAGCCATATCTCTCAGAGATGTAGGCAAATGTAGTTTTGTGTCAGGAATACCAAAGACTCAGGAGAGAAGAGACAGAAACAACATTTGACTTCCTCTGTCTCTACCTCCCATCCCCCATAAATAGAATCCTCTCTATGCATGCAGGCTGTAGTCACTTCTTGTCAGTAAGCCCTGATTACCACCTCAGAAGAGTAGGGATGGCTGAGACGACCTGGGTGTGACAGCCCTATCAGTGGGGCAAGACTTGGAATCACAGAAAGCAGAAAACAGTTGCTGGCCATTCTCACTGGTTATTCACCATGTGAGACAAGGGTTTGACCCAAAAAGCCCATTGCTATAGGTCCAAGGTGTGGTTTTCACAGCCGTTCCTGTAGCAAGAGTAGCTTCATACTGTCACTTATGCCCTCCCAGTAAGTGGATCTAGGCTTGGAAGAGAAACAGGGAGTATCTGAAAGTCAGACTTTCCTGAGTTCCTTTCAGTCAGTGCCCTTGTCCTTCAGAATTTCACTTCTTCAGAAAACCTTGTGTCTAAGTCAGACAAGCCTGAGTGGAGTGACTGTCTATACTGCCCTGTGCCCCAGATCAGCGTGTGTTTTATGATTTCACTGCTTTGGAACTGTCCCGTGACTAACCTCTTCTCTTCTGGACTCTGAGTGCTGCAGGGCAAGGCCTCAGGCCACAATAGCAAGTTCTGGGTAAACGTTTATTGAATGAGTGCTTAGGAAACTAAAATGAATATGCGTTACTCAGTAAACATGAGAAACTTTTTGTCACTTATAAGTGAGGCCCTGTCTTAAGGGTACCCAAGACCACCCACGTACTCAGTCATCACTTTTAGGACACTTTATCCGTCCTTTCACATGTGGAGATTTGTTAGGGAGATGCAGTGAGGAGAGACAGCAGACTCTTGGGCCAGGTGTAGGGGAGTAAGATGGAGCCTGGCAGGGTCCAGACTCAGGCTTCTTCCTCCTTCTGCCTCCTGGCTGTGGCTGCACAGAGCATGCTCGTCCCAAACACCCCAGTTAAGATGCAGCAGCATTGATGTGGTGATTCTGGCCCAAGGAAGCCCATTTGAGTCTTGGCTCCCAAGGTCTTTACATGGGCCTGGTCATAGGTACATGTTCTACCTGGCCACTTCCAAAATTTCAGACTCCCAGGAGAAAGGACACTCAGTATAAACGCCACTGTTTGCATATGCATCGTCAAGTAAGGGCCACTTAAATGCCCAAGTGCTGAGCAATTCTTTCAGGGCAGATCAGCTAGCAGGTCCTTCAAAGCACAGCAACCTCAGACCCACGCGTGAGTTCTTTCCCACACACAGAAACTAGCTCTAATATGTTCAGTGTCTAAGGAGACATCAACACTCAGGCATGCACACATAAGAGCTAGCAATTTGATGAGATGTCCTGACCAGGGACATAGACAAGGTGGTCACGCTTGGGATCAAACTACCTGGGTTTCAACCTTAACTTTAATACTAGCTGTGCTGCCGTGGACAAGTTTTACAACCTATCACTGCTCCTTGCTCACTGGTAAAGCAGAGAAAGTGGAAGACCCACCCCTGAGATGACTGTAAAGGTTGAATGAACCCAAGCCCAGATCCACAGCACTCGGCATGGAGCAACTGCACACTCACAGGTGGGTAGCATCGGCATTCTTTAGACAGGTGTTGGACAGAAGAAGACAAAAACTCATGGCTTTTCTTTTCTCAGTGCATGTGGCTGAGCAGCTGGATTTGTAATGGACAACTTCCTGAGGTCTCATCCTGGCTGTGACAGCCACTTACAGAATAATCTTGAGCAAGTCAGTGGCACTGCCTGGCCTCAGTTTCTCAGTCTTTGCAGTCAGAACAGTAGTCCTTGCCTGGCCACTCTTGTCCCCAGAGCCCAGAATAAAGAAGTGCCGTGTCCCAGCAGGCACCAGGCTTGGGGAACCTGTACATCTGGGTGGCCCTGATCTCTGCTTCTTGGCCTCCAAATCTGTAGTGGGGCCACTGAGTAGGTACAGTGCTTTTCAAGAGCTGCCTCTTATCACTGCTACCTGTGCAGCTATGCAGGCAGAAGATAGTGAGTGTGAGAATGTGCTGAATTTATCCTTGTGAGGGATTATATTATTATCATCACATAAAGCAATTTTGGGCTGTGACTGTTGTACTTTAAGGAAATCTTATCACATCCTAGGGATCTGTAGCAAGTGTGAGAATCTCTGATGGTAGGCAGCAGAGCTAAGCAGAGAGCTGCTAGAAAGAGCATTGTTCCCTCTCAGGCCGTGCGGTCCCCTGACCTAGGGACTTCCTACTGGGTCATGGACTGCAGTGCCTTCACCTGGAAAAATGCTTTCAACAGATGGTTGTTCAGTGAATGTACAGCTCCTGTTAACTGAAAGGATTGCTCATAGGCAGACTATGTGAGGAACACTTAGTGCTGTGGCCTCAAGGCCTCCACCAAAACTAATGTTCAAATGTAAGATTCCCTGTGGTGAAATATTAATAGGGCAGAAGCATCCAGCTATGGTGCTTGGGACTGGGACCTTCGAGAAATAATGAAACATAAATGAGGCTATAAGGACAGGGCCTAATCTGATGGTATTGTAAGAAGAGGAGCAGAGCGCTAGCCGGAGACATTGTGGTCCTCCACATGATGTCCTTCACTGCCCAAGCACCCTACGCAGTCCCCATCATAACAAGAGTCTCTCCAGGTTCAGCCAGCTTATCTGGACCCTCCTGGCCCTCAGAACGGTGAGCCAAATAAAGTCTTTTTCCTTGTAAATTATCAGTCTGTGATAGTCACTTGTAGCCATAGCAAGTGGACTGCAACACAACTGTCTACCCAGCATGCAAATGCAAAGCCCAAGACCCTGAGAGTTTCAGGAGAAGGGAGAAGGGACAGGCCCAGAGGAAGAGCGCAGTGCTGTGAAGCTCCAGAGCTACAAGAAACTTCCCACTGCCTAACACCAAGACTTTCATTGTCTGTATATTTCATTTTTCTTAAGCAAGCTCCGAAATTGTTAACAAGATGGCTACACAATCACCAAAGACAGCCTCATAATTTGCTTCCAAATATCTCATAATGCACCTTGGTAGAGAAGAGCTGGGCTGCACGCAAGCAGCCTCTTGTCTGTCATTAAAGGCTGAATCCAAACACGGCTACCCTGGTGGGGGGAGGGATACTGAAAAAAATGAAACACTTATTAAATTATCCGAAAGAGCCCTCTCCTAAGCCTCCTTAGCCTGTGCTTTCAAGGTGATAGATTAACTGAAATAAAATTATTGAATTGAGAAGCCATTCATTAAAAGGGAATTTCAGGAAACCAGAATGCTTTTCATAATATCACTGCCAGCGCTGCCTATTAAATGAAAGTTACATGTTCTTTGGTGATAGTGAAACCACTGGTTTGTCATCATCTTCCTCTCAGCCTCCTAGCAGAGGGAAAAACTTATAATTTACAACTTCCAACATAATTGGAAAGTTAATTAGTTTTCTTCAGATTTCACCTGCTTTATTTTAACCACTGTTTTCATAGCCCTCCGCTTACCCTGTGATTGTCATTCCTGCCAAAAGCACCACGCACATTCCTCTGTGTCTATCTTTGCTGTCAGCCGAACTCAAAAACATGTCCTTCCCCGTGTCAGCCTTTCCTATGCATGGGCTGCCTTTCCTGTCTTACTTTTTCATTCGACTTGCTTCCCCAGCTTCGATCAACAAGCTCTGGTTGAGCATGTGGTGGATGCCATCCCCAGACAGGAATGAAGGCCCGGATGAAAGCCAGGACAGGGATTAGGAATGAAGGCCATTCTCAGTCCCCAAATTGCTTTGGCGGATGAAGAGGGTGGGGGTTGGGGGTGCGAAGGAAGAACAGAATGCTCTGCTCTACTGAGAAAAGTTCAGCATTCGCGATCCGATACCCAGGAATCCACCACATGTGAGTGGTGAGAATTTCAGCCAGGTGGTAAACGCTGTCAGAGCCCAACATGCCGAGCACACACTAGCAATCCTGTCTTCCCCTTGGTCCGATGAGGATGGCTGTATCAGTATCCACACCCAGGAGCCGTGGGACAAATGCCACCATGAGGGAGATGAGCAGCCCAGCATCAGCCCTGGGACAAAGCGTGCTCAGGACTGGTCCCTGGCTCCGCTTCCACACCTTCCTCACCCCATTTAACTGCCAGCGCACAACGCCCACAGGCAAGCCCAAGGCAGTGCAAGGCAAAGCAAGCTCAGCAGGCCCCAGGGGTCCCAGAGGGCAGAAGGTGTGTCTCCTGCACTGGGCTGGAAAAATTAATAAAGTAAGTCAGTGTTCTCATGCACATCACTATCACCACAGGTGGACAAAGGGGGAACAGCGACGAATCATTGTATGCTGACTAAAGCCAGGCACTGTGTTAAACATTTCACAGCCTTCCATGGTTTCCTTTCCCAACAAAACTCAGTAAGATACATGCCCCATGTTATCCCTGCTTAACTGTGAAGAAGCAGGCCCAGAATCTTTGCTTTCCTGAGGTCACAGGACAGCTAATGGCCACTCCTGGCCTTGGTGCAGTGCAGCGCCGGTGAGGAGCTCACACTGAGTGCTCCAACGCACAGAGGTCCAACCTTCCTCTTGGCTTTTCTCCCTAACCAGTGGGCCTTGCCTTTGGCTTTCTGTACCCCAGGGTCCTCCTCCAACTCTGGCCAGAGCCACCCTTTATTCTAATTTGTGCTTGATGTCCTATAGGAGAAGGACAGGGTATGAAAAGGACATGGGAATAAATGTTTCAAAAAACAGGAATCTGAAACAGGATCTGGCCTTCGGCAGCATTAATTTTTCTTCCAGTAACTTATCTAAGATTTAGCTCATCTTATATTAAACAATAAGGAGTTACCATAGCAACCTCATTGCCATGTAATAATACTCACTTCCTTCCCAACAGTAAAGTCAAAACCAGAGAGGCAAATAAAAGCCATCAAATCACCAAATAGCCATCTTCCTCCTCTTTTTTTCCTTTGTAGAATGATTATTGATTACTGCCTTTATGGTAGGTCAGCGACACTATTACTCTTTTCTTCCCTCCCCAAGCCAGTCACCCTCTGAGAAGGATGTGGCCCAGGAGAGGACAGGAGCTGGTGCTTCCCAGAGGAGCAGAGCTTCTCCTTTGCCAAGTGGACAGAGCTTGAGTCAGAGCCACCCCTGCCAGCTGCTGCCAGTGCTGCCCTGGGGGCATTGATTTCTCTTGCTGGCTGCAGAATGCTTGATTAACCCCACATGCTTGCCGCATCTGCTGTGGAGCCTGTTCGCTGTGCCTCTTCACCTCCTGGCAGGAATTCACCTCCGGTAGCAGTGGCTGTGGCAGATGTTCCCTGCATGGCACACAGCGAGGGTGCGAGTGCTGCCCCGCCCTGCTAGCTCTGTGTACTTGCTGCTGCCATCTCCCTGTCTTCCTGACAGCTAACTTTGTGTTTTCCTGAAAGATTCAGATGAGGTACAACCTCTACTAAGAAGTCCTGCTTGAGCTGAGCTTTGGCTGCTGTGTGTGGGTCTCCTTGGCCCCTTTCCCCACCATTGCTAACCCTATGTTGCAAGGATGTGCTGGTGTCCTGCCCACTAGTAACTGTGCACTTGGGGTGATGCTTCCCATCTACAAATGTTGCACTTCCTAGCACACCAACCACACAAGGAGAACTCAATAAGTATCAAGCACCTTACTTTTTTGACAGTATTTAACATGAAGCTGTTTATTGGCACCAATCAGTGGATAGTTAATCATACCAACTGGCTCTCTTTGCCTTCTTGCAAGAGTTTTACATGTGAATAAAAGTAGATGGACTGAGAAGCAAGTTTGGTTTATCTGTTCCATCTCTAGCAAACCACATCTTTTTAATTTCATGCATGGGTGGAGTGATACGTCATGCCTTTTGCAGTGCGACAGCTTGCTACCTTCTATAACTCAACATGTTTATGCAGCTAGGCATACAAAATTATTCTGAGGAGGTGTGAGACCCAGGACATCAAAAATGGCATCAAGGAGCCCAAGATGGTGTTGATTTTCCGCCCTGTCCTCATGGCCTCATCTGCTTGTCTCTGACCTAAGCAACGTTCACAGAGGAATTCCATGGAAGGCAGGTTCCCCTGCACTAGAGGCCAGGGTGTGAGCCATCTGTAGCCAACAAGGACATATTCTCTTATTTGGGGCCCATAGGCACTCTTTCAATCACCAGATACTGAGGGCCTTGATAATTGTAGAATTAAGGAGTGAAGAGTGAAGAGCGGGTTCTCTCTGCCCTCTAGGTTAACATGTGCCTGCTTCCAGGGCTGTCACTCAAGGTACCCACCTGCCCTCCAGAACTCGTGGTCATCGTTGGTCTCTTCAGATCCCAGTGCAAGGGTCTGGACTGAGGCAGACATTCAGATGACTTGAGCCCTGGTTCAGCTCCTGCTGTGGTCCTCCGTCTCATGTTGTGTCTGCGTTGCAACAGCTGCTGTTCTCTACAAGATCACGTCTCCTGAAGGCTTACTTGAATTTAAAGCTTTAAAGAATAGAGTTTCTCTTGAACCTTTCAAATGCACTGTCTTTGGCTCAAGGGCCAATTTCAGAACTGGGAAGAGCTGACTCATCCTGGGGTTCTTGGAGTCAGATCTTCCCTTGGGAGTGGTAATGAGCTTGACTGCTAGAGCTCCAACTGGATGAAACTGGACCAGCCCCGGCCTCTCTTCTGAGACAGCTGAGACCCAGGAGCTGGTCTGAAGTTGTTGGCCACATGGGCACTGACACCCAGCCGAGCTCTAGTCTTCCCAGTCCTCGTGGGCAACTCCGTTGTCCCGCGCTGCTCCTCTGCAGGCCGCTCACCTGCCCCCCCTTGCTTCTAGGATTGTGATTCTCTTTAGACATCTTTAGTGCTTCTCTTCCCAGTGACCACTGGGCTCCCCATGCTCCACAGAGCCATCTCTCCTCACTATGGATAGGGGATAGGGGTGGAAATCTTAAATATCTGTAGGTCAGGATTGAATGACACAGAGAACCAATGTCTTGTTTCCCCTGAAGTGTTACACTACAATGATGGTGAAGAGATGCATTCCATGGAACATGTAACCACTAAAAATGTAACAAAAATCACTCTCTGCCCCTGTTACTGGTGAGATCAAGCATCGGTAGAATAAGTCTCTCACTATTAAGCAGTTTGGCTTTCATGGACTCAGTGTTTCATGGGTTTTCAAAACATATTAATCTAAATTGTTTATGGCGGATTTTGTGCCGTACTGCTGGATTTTTCAGTACCCTACGGTATGTGTATATTGTTAAAATTACACAGGTTTACAAGTTTAGAAAATGGTCAAGAAGTGTTTTCAAAAGTGTGGGAAAGAGGGCTTGCCAGATATCTCAGAGGATTAGAACACCTGCTTAGGCAGACGCAGGGACTTAAGTTCAATCCCCCAGTATGCCATACTGGTCCTGCCCCCAGGGCCTGCTGAGCCTGTGATTGAGACTGGCATTGTGGCATTCCTCTGTGATCCACATGCTTGGGAGGCTGAAAACAGGAGGATCACTACGTAGCCCATCCGGGTAGTGAGACTCCATAGGTCCTGTATTAAATAAATTTTTTAAAAGTGTGGGAAAGGTTTATGAGAGTGGGGGAAGGGTTTATAAAGCCTTAAAATACATATAAATACTACAATGAATATAGCATTGCTACTTCGCTGATTTTCACTTATCATGGGGTTGTCTGGAACATGACCTCTGTGATAAATGAAGGGCCACTGTACTGTGCCTGAAGCAGTTGGGCTGTAATGCACCACATCAAAAGGAAGCTCCCAGAGTCTCAGCTACACACCTCTCAGAAGCACGAGACCCAGGTGCCCTACTGCTCTAAGCCACACTTTGAGGAACCATTAGCCAATTTTTAGAACCAACCACCCACAGTCATCTGTCCCAGGAAGAAATACTGGGGCTCCCACTTCCAGGCAAACTCCTGTGCATCGCCTTCCAGGGTGACCGTGTCCATCCATAGCTTGGACTCTAACCCCTGGCCCTGCTCTAGGTACTAGTGAGAGCCCGCTATAGACTCAGGAACAAAACAAGCTTGGCTGTGTACTGCTTGTGAGATCCTTGACAAGTGTTATGCCTGCAATTTTCTCTGTGACACAAATGTTGTGATGACGCCTGCCTCCCAGGGTGGCTTTGTGGACCAGATGGATGAACAAGGAGAATCATCACAGTTCTTTTCGTACCAGTGGTCATACTGCTTCTTTATTCTAGATTAACCTTATTCAATTTTGGTAAAATTCTTCAGCTTAGACCACTGTCGACAACATGGCAGCCCGTGAGCTCCCCTCATCTGAAGCTTTGCTCCCATGACTTAGTCAGCTGGAGCCAACCCTGGCCCAAAATTGCTAATAGAAAAATTACAACATTGGAGAACACAGCTTAAAACTATGTGACATTTGAGCAGTGTGACCAAATCGTGCCCCATCCCAGTGGGAAATGAATCCGTGTGCACCCTATACAGCCTGTCTGCCATGTCACCACCTCGTGCACTGAGTCTGCTGCTGCAGTACGGAATTCAGTACCATCAGGGCTTCAGGCACCAAGTGAGGGTGTTGGAAAATGTCTCCTCTGGGTAAGGGGAGTGACTGAGTACATATGTGTTATCTAGCATGATCCTTATCATCATCACCATGGCTACTATGATGCTTCCCACAGAACAGCCACTGCCTGGAAGGGAGCACAGCATAGCAGAAGGAACCTTCCCAACCAAATGCACCTGGGGGGTATCTGGTGAAGGCTCAGGCAGCTTTTTGACCCCACTGAGACTGTGCTTCTCTGTCCACAGTGTGAGGCCAGCATTCTGCCCTTGATAGCATTCCCCGTTGATAGCTGATGCTCCCTAATATGAGAGGCAGCCTGTCCCCCTTGCCACTGCAGCTCCTCTCCTTCAACTCAGAGCCGGCCTGTTTTCCCACATCAGTCACTGATGGGCCACTGCCCCGCAGCTATCATGAGGCTCCTGCCCTGTACCTCCTATGTGCTCAAGACACTGAGACCTCTGCAGAGGGGCTCTAGGTCTCACAGTTCCCTTCCCAGGAGCAGAGCGTGGGCTTTGTTTCTGCAGGCGCCTCGCCTGCCCAGTGAGAGGGCACAGCTTCCTTGCTGACTGCAGCGCCTCCGGCTTGCTCATGGTACAGTGCGCCCTCTAGGTCACTACTGGGCACTTCACCCCCCAAGCCCGCCATGCCTCTTGCCTTCTTTCCTCTCCTACGTGCAGAACCCTCCCTGTGCCCCTGCCTGAAACACTCTGCTTCTCATTCTTTTCTTGCCTCTTCGTTTCTCTCTTAATTGTCCACCATTATTGTCTTCAGGCTATCAAAGAAGGCCAGAGTTCCTTCTGCTCTCTTGGTCGCCCCCTGTCCCAACAGAGTCAAAGCCCACTACAAGACCCGCTTTGAGAAAAGGCTGTAAAGTCTCATTAATAGGTTTTTTTAAGAATTGAAACCATGCTGAAATTATAATGACTTTGATATATTGTGGCAAATAACATATTATTAAAATTAATTTCACCTGTTTCCTTTGACTTCTTAATGTCTGTGTGGGAAAACATCCATATGCAGCTCATCTTGCACTGACGTTGAGCAGAGCTAGTCTAAAGTAACATCAGAAATCTTAGATCAGAACTTTAATTTAATGGCCAAATAGTCTTTCTGAAACTGTATGAAATTATGTGTTTCCCAGACAGCGTTTAATATATGATCTATAGTTTTAAGCAACTCCATTATGACTACTTCTTAATTTGTCCAGGATAGTATGACTTTAGGCCTATTGTCTAGCAGTAACTTATTATTTGTGTAACTTTCATTATCAAAAGAATCTTGGTGCAGCTGATAAATTGCATAGTTACTGTATTTAATTAGGTCACAAGTGGAGTGCTCACATTACTCTACACACTGTTCTGTCAGAAGAAACAGTGACATTCTATATTAGCCCATTCTCTATCACTATAATAATGTATCTTAGGGTGGACACTTTACAAAGTGAAAAGATTTCTTTGGCTCCCACTGGCTGCCCTCCCGGTGAGTGGAGGGCAACCACAGAGCACTGGCATCCTGGTAAAGGCTCCTGATAGGTGTCTTCACCCCTGGAAAAGAAGCAGAAAGAAAGCTGTGTGAAGGAGGGCCAAGGGAGTGGGGCGGCCTCATTTACACCAACCTGCTGTCACGGACACCAACTCACTCCCGGAGGCCAACAAAACCTTTCCAAAGCTATTTCACTCCTGATTGGATTGCCCTGCACTAGGCCTCTTGGCTTGAAGGCTCCACCACTCACCCCCACCTCAGCGGGCCCAAGCTTGCTTTTGGTAGACATATCTAAGCTGCAGTGCACCTCTAGACGGTGTGGCCCGGACAGTGGTCTCTACTCCATCCAGGCACATTGTCCTCCTTGAGATCTTCCCTGCCACCTCCCTGGCCTGTCAGCATGCCCTTGGGCAGGGAGAGGCACTACCTGCCTGGAATCTCATGTAAAGATAGCCCTCCTTGCTGCCTACTGCGGACAGCAAGACACTTCCTGTCTGGCACTGGGAAACACTTCCCTAGCCAAATCCAGCCTGGGTACACAAGCACTGTCTTTACTCAGCTGAACATCCAGGCAGCAGAGATGGTGTGGCCCATACTGTACATTCATTGGTGCAGGGCTCGTTCATCTTCCTGTTCAGCTGCCTGAAGGAAGTCTGGGCCTCACGAGCAAGCAGTGGAAACAAGACAGAGAGCTTGCTGAGCCTTGGCTTCCTTGACTTTCTGAGGATTTCAGGACAATTCCACCTTACAGAATCTGTATCATTTTAACTCTATGATAGTAATTAATTAAATCCTTATCCAATGCTATGCATATATACCGAGGTTCAGCTCTTTTTAGGTTGCCCTTTCTGACATACAAATGCACTCTCAAAGCATAGGTAGTAGAGGGCATAGCATATGGGGGTTTTCATGCCTTATTATAGAAAAGCTGCTAACATTTCAGCCTTTCTTCAGCTGTTGGTACAGAGCAGCCTTGACTTCACTGGAGACCTGGGCACTTCACGTGCAGTGTGCATTCCTTATTTCATCAAATGACAGCACCTCGCTGAAATATTTCCTTGGTCCATAAACTTTCACAAGTCCCACCTGTTTTCGAAAATAGTTATGTCCCTCAGAGTTGTCTGGCAGGTACAGGAGAGCTGCCCATCAAGGTCTTCCTGTTTGGTCATCGATGCTGCCTCAATGAATGTGAAAGTTTTATTTAGATCTGGAGTGAAAAGGAAAAATTTCACCCGAAGGCATATCATGTTACAAACATTGTTGCTGTGACCAGTGGAAATCTTGACAGTTCAGATCCCGCCAATTAGGGAGCTGCTCCCGGCCTCTGGCTTTGATGATCATCAGTCATTACAGGGCTGGAGAGGCTGCACTCCACGGTCCTGTGCAAGGGTGCTTTCTTCTGCCTGTTCCATCCCTTCCATTCCAAATGTACCTTCTGGCATCGGCCGCACGTGCTGGCTGCGTCATTAACTGCTGCAACTTCACATCTTAATTCTGCATGAGAGGTTTTCTCTGGAGGCAGTGGTACATCTGTGGGGAGCGAACTTGAGTGTACAGTGGAGGTGATGTGTGGAAAGATGTTGATGGCATATTTAAGAAAACAGCTGTCCAGAAACTTTGCTTCTCTCTCTCTCTCTCTCTCTCTCTCTCTCTCTCTCTCTCTCTCTCTCTCTCTCTCTCTCTCTCTTGTGGGAGAGAAGGGAGAAGCACATGGCTCGGTTTGAATTTCCATAGTCTAATGCGCCATGTGCTGGCTTGGCTTAGAGATTTGCTAGAAAAAGTCTTAAGTCCTTAACTCAAGCAGTGAAGGAGGATTTGGGGTGAGGATAATGTGCTGAAGTTGCCCTTGCTTTCTGTCTCGGAGACTCGTAGTTGCTGGGCAAGGTCACCATTTCCCCCCTTCTTTCGGGTGCCTCCTAATATTATTTATTACTCACTTGACTGAAAGGAGACTAAATTGGGATGAAATCCCGGTTTAATTTTTTAGTGTAATTCCTTGTGAAACAAAAAGATGTCTGTGTTCCATCGCTGGGTAGATGTACAGCAAATAGGGAAAAGGCAAGCCATGTAACATCAGGACCAGTTTCTATAGCAACAAAAATGTCAGCCATCCTTTTCGCTGATCCTATTAATCTGGAGTAGAAGCAGTGATACTGACACATTTGAAATGTATTTAAACCAGAAGGTGAAAATACAGCCAGCTGTAGATTTTAAACAGAGGTAGAGTTAGACACCAACACGATGGGACTTCGCAACAGATACAACGAGCCGAAAAGCAAGAAGTTCGCAGACACTGCCCCTGGATTTCATGTATTTATTTTTTCAAGTGATCAATCTTTTCTGCAGAAGTTACTGCAAATATTCTCGGATCCATGTGCAAGAAAAAGCAAAGGGGGGAATTTCAGCCAGCCACTGTTAGTCAGCGCAGGGCCATCTTTGCATCTGCACTGGCTCAGTGAAAACACTTGTCATTAATTGTACAAGAAGCTATATATGCCTTCTCAAAAAACACAGGAGTATGAGGAGAAGAAATCTGGCCTTTGGATCAGAGCATGGGACCCTGGCTTCTGCTTTGTTAACTGCAGCTGGCTACAGTGAGGCCCAAGTGCACCCTCACTAGTTCCTGTAAGGGAAGCAATCCTCAGGGCCTGGTGGGCTTTAAGAGGCTGACCTGAGACCCATATGAGAGAACAGGGGTAAAATACTTTGAAAGAAGCCGAAGGGTCTACAGTGAGGTAACAGATGATTACTATTATGAAGCAACTGCTGAAGATGTACTTTTTCCTAAAGTGTACCAGTTTAGAAAATGAGTTTTAAATCCTGAAATCTGGGTCAGTAGTGTTAGTTCCCCCAGTGTCAGGAGAGACTGTAAAGCTATTATTCTGTTATTCCCTTTGGTGTCTCTTTTTACTTCAGGGTTATTTAAGCGCCTAAATATCTTCCTACTTTTCAAAGCTGTGTGACAGACCCCAGTACATTTCTGCTGTGGGACCGCGAAATAAATGGAGATGCAGATCCATGTCATTATGATAAAACATCACTTTTTCATCTTTATGTTAGCGTTTCAGATTTCATAGGAAAGACGACCCTCTCTTCTTATGGAAAGTGAATTTGCTAGCAAAAAAAAAAGTTAACTGTCAACTGGTTCTTGATTTTTCCTGTTTCCAGAAAGCCAAAGCCAAAAGGAAAATAAGCATAAGCATTGGGTCTGTGCTTTCTTTCTTTCTTTCTTTCTTTCTTTCTTTCTTTCTTTCTTTCTTCCTAACGTATTTAGTACAGGGTCTACAGGGTCTCACTACACAGATTGGACTCATAGTAATTCTTCTGCTTTCAGTCACCCAAGTACTGAGATCATAGGCACCACCACCATGCCTAGTCTCAATTGCCATCTCAGTGTGCCCAGGGGGCATGGCCGGCACAATAAGCTGGGGATTGAACCCCAGTCCCAGTATCTGCCTAAGCAGGTACTTTAGTCTGCTGAGCTAACTGGCAGGCCCTCTGAGTCTATTTTTAAAAATTTATTTATTTATTTACTTATTTATTTAATAAATGTGTAAACTTTTTTTTTTTTTATTATGGCCAGCTCAGCCTGTCCTGGGGGCGGGGCTGGCATAGCATGTGGTGCCAGGGATCGAACCACAGTCCCTGCCACTGCCTAAGCTTTCCTAAGAAGGTGCTTTAGACCACTGAGCCATCCCACCATCCCCTCTGAGTCTATTTTTAACTGATCCTTATTAAGGCAATTTTCATTTCCACAATCACTCTTAAAATCTCTAGAAATGGCTGTGAAATAATGGAAGAGAAAGGTGACAGAGGACAGCAAGGAAAATTAAGAGTGTTCCCAGTTGGGGGATGCAAAGTATCTACACCCCGTAAAGAAAACGAGAAGCAAGAGGTCCAGATAGCTCTACCCCTGTCTGAATGTACTTTCTTTCACTTCAGAGATAATTAACACTCTTGAAGTGAAGCGGAGGCTTTCAACTGTGCCCTGAAATAAGACATTGTTTTTGTACAAACTGTGGCTGGGGATATGTAGCTGTCACCTTCAAGCCCTGCCTCATGACTGATGATCCAGGGGGTCCCACATCTCAGGCTTTGTCTCCATCCATCACTCGGGCAGCTGCATCTGTGTACAGCACCCTGCTGGACTCGATGGGAGGAGGAGAGGAAGCAAACCAGGTTTCTAAAATATATGTACTAAATTTTAGGTACTGAGCTCTGTCTTTACAGTCAATGAGTTAGAATAATGCCCATAGCCTTAAAAAACCCAAAGAGCTAGTGATCAGTTAGAATTAATAGAATCCAAATTCCTTGTTTGTTTTTCACCATTTAGCTTTATAGTAGAAGTTTTCTAATCACCCCATCAAACTTCCAGTACTATACACACACACACACACACACACACACACACACACATAGTAGTGAAGACAAAGGTTGCTGTGGCAGTCACATGCAGGTTCAAGTTTGAGTTTTATCAGGTACTTCCTGGTGACCTAGAAAACTTCAGTGAGCTTCCATTTCATCTTCTATAAGATAAAGGGCAATAGAGGCTCACACAATGGGGTTTTATAAGAGTTATTAAGTTACCAGTTTGTTAACTTAGAAGCTAAACAATTTTAACAAGTGCAGTTATTAGTTCTATGACTGGTATCTAGCTTTTAACCTGACATTTTAATTCAGCTTATAAATTAAAGAAATTTATTATACCCCCAAGGGATACCTACGGTGAATAGTTTCATGTATCTCAAGTGGGCCCCACCTCAGTGAGGTCCTGGAAGCGAGCTGATGTCTAGGTATGTGGTGCATTGGAAATGTGGCGGGACAGTCAGAGCACCCCACAGAGGAAGGATGCTGTGTGTCTGCCACACACATACAGATGTGCTTTAAAGCAGCATTTTTATATTTTACTTCATCCTTTATTTTCAAGTACTGCACCCTTGGAATATCCTAGCCCTTTGTCAAGCATCTCTCACTCTAAATGATTACTCAGTGCACTTCTTCTCCTTTTGTCTCTCTCTGTTTCCCTCCCACTCTCTTTCTGTCTGTGTGTCTGTCTGTCTCTTGCTCTCTCGCTCTCTCACTCTCGCTCTCTCTTTCCATTAGCCTGTGATCATTAGAGGGCAAAGATTATATCTTGTGTTTTGTTAGTTTATTAATCTAAATATCAAATACTTTCTCAGGGAGTTTGTTGGATGGATAAACAAAGTACTGTAATGAAAATACAACCAAACGAAAGGATTTATTGAAAATCTCTAAGGGAGCATACAAGTCCTCACAAGACAAGGCGGTAACACCTAATATCACTGCACACATGCAGTATACGGCTAAGCAGACTGACAGACCCCGTGAGACCTTTCACTCTGGACTCTGCCCTTAGCTGAAGAGTGACGTTGTCCTGGTCTTGGAAAGAGACAGAGGTAGGTGCTCTGAAGGGTATGAGTGGAGCGCTGCTCAGCTCATGGGAATGAGAAGCTTGAAGCCCCAGCTCTCCTTTCCAAACCCCACACCTGAATCAAGACCTCTGAGTCCAGCAGCTGAAAAAGTAGGCAACACAGAAGTGCTGCCCACGGAGCCTGTACTTTTAGCTTCCAGGAAATGTGACCCATGCCCTCAACCTTGGCAGCCTGAGCCAAGAGCCTGAAGCCGCTGCTTCTCAAAGGGCAGGATAGAAGACAACCTTGTAGAGCTGCAGAGGTGGGGGCTGGAGGTGGAGACTTCAGGATGCTGACCCTTTGTGGGTACTGCTAGAGCGTGGCCTGCACAGCTAATGCAGGCAGGAGAGGCTCTTGTCTCCAAGGTGATCCATTTGCACTCCAAGCACTTTTTCTTTACATGCCTGACCTAGGAAATTCCACTGCCAGCCTGGTGGACCTGCACCTCCTCTGTTTGCCCCATCTGTGTCCTGAGTATCCTGGCTTTTAGCTTTGTGTATTTTCTCCAGGTGGAGTAGGTATAGATGCCGTTTATAAATAATAACAATCATGATGATGATGTTTATGGAATATCTGTCACCCACCTGGCATGATTTAAGTGCTCTACTTCTCTTCATTCACTTAATCTGCCCACAAGATAAAGAAACTGAGGCACAAGTGGAAATAGAGAGTTATTAATATAAAGAGAGGAACAGCTAGATGTGAAGATCACAAAGTGTGATGAGTTATGCTAGTCCATGAGAGGTGAGGTGGCAAAGCAGAGCAGAATGCATGTGGGATGAAGCCCCAAGGGACTGGAACGAGGAGAAGGGTCAAGCCCTGCGCAAGGCCAGGCGTATGCAAATGATGCCCCGGCTTGCTGCTTGTGGTCAGCACCGTGCCTGGCACATAGTCATCCTGAGGCATAGTCAATCACTTAACATACTATCAGTGATTGCTTCAGACCTTACAAAGTAGAGCAGGATGCCAGAGGATGTAGCTTAGTCTCAGTTATTTTTCAGAAACGGGCTAGTGATGGAGCTTTCCATAAAACAAGCACAAATTGTATGACCGCAACTCACAGACCTCTCATGATAATGAATTCACCTTAAATGTCCCCCCTAATCCTCGCTAACTGATGAATGAACCCCCAGAACAGAAACTTCCCCGCAAGATCTATGGGAGCAGCAACACATCAGAGGAGATGAATGCAGTCAGTCATCAAAACTTATAGGCGTCAAAGGAAGAGAGGACGGATTGCCTGTTTGAAAGGCAGATCAAACGAAGGCTTCAGCTATGTGTGGTGAAATGTCCTGTTCGCATTAACCGCAGGCTGAGTCACTTGAAGAAGGAACACTGTTTACAGAAGGTATTGGATGCACAGGAGACAGTACCGTGCCGGGATGCACAGGTCTGAGGGCAGATGTGGATAGGACCTTAAAGATCCTCTAGCCAAAGGAAATTTAGGACAGACAGAACAGTCAAACATAACGAGCCAACTCCTGCAGCGATTTACATCATCATCTGGCCAAGCAGGACTTGTTATAGTTCAGAGCTCTTCCAAACACACACAGGT
This sequence comes from Myocastor coypus, assembly GCA_004027025.1. Classification (NCBI taxonomy): domain Eukaryota; kingdom Metazoa; phylum Chordata; class Mammalia; order Rodentia; family Myocastoridae; genus Myocastor; species Myocastor coypus. The sequence continues at coordinate 106,093 of PVJA010001789.1, forward strand.
ATGGTTAGGATCCCATCCCTGCATCTTACTAACAGGGAAACACATCCAGGAGAGAAACAGCTCCTTCAGTATCGCCTAGGTGGCCCGTCACAGTCTGAATGCTGACAGGAATCCACAAATCTCTACTCTGCTGGTTCAGCCATGTTAGGCCAAGTAATGTTCTTTCGTTGAAGACATGCATTAAGAAGCTACTCCACAAAAAGCGCTGTCTTTGCAGAGGAAACACTGCAGAAGTTTGAATTCTCCTCTTAGAGTGCTCAGGGAAGATTGCAAGGCATCTCTGCATCAAGGTGAAAAGTCCAAATTGGAGATCCGTGCTTATTATGCATTACCCAGACATTAGGAACTGAGATACTTTGTGCTCAGCCAGTTGACGAGAGGGAAACACACTCCAAATAATCAATGGTGGAAAATGGAGGACAAGCATACCTGTTGACTCAACTTAATTCATTAAATTGAATTTTATTTTTCTTATTTATCTGCTTACTTATTTTTGTATTTCAGTACAGGGTCTACATGGTCTCACTATGTAGATCAGAATCGTAGTGAACCCCCTGTGTTAAGCCTCCCCAGAGCTGGGATTACAGGTGCACCACCATGCCTAGTCCCAATGCTGGCTCAGTATGCCTCGGGGGCGGAGCTGGCACAGCAGGCCAGGAATCGAACCCAGCTACTGCGCTCTGTCAAAGCAGGCACTTTAGTCTGCTGAGCTGTCTGGCAGGCCCAAATTGAATTTTATTTGTTTGTTTGTTTGTTTGTTTGTTTGTTTACTTATTAATGGTTTTCATCTAGTGCTACAGATTGATTCCCGGGCCTCATGTATGTTAGGTCACCGACCTACCACTGAGGCACATCTCAGGCTTATTTCTTCTATTTTCTGATTGCAAACACAGAGCAGGCAAAACAAACACACTTTCAATGTCTGTGTGGCTGGTTTGCTTCCTGGGCACTTCCCTTTGCATTTTGCAGGTGTACCGTAGGCTTAATTTATAGGAGCAGGGTGTTCTGCCTCACAACCTGGTATGTTCTTACACAAATATGCACGTGTGTGCATATCACATGTGAAACCACAATTTTACAAAATTGTGCTTCCTGTGTGTAAGATACTGTGTGCATTCCTGCCTAGCCTACTCTATTTTATTCTATTTTAATTTTACTTCATCTAAAAAGCAATCCTCTGATCTTCTAGACTGATTTTCAGATCTTGTTCTATAAGTTTTTTTAACCAGTACAGAAACATCTGAGCCCTTGGCCCCTCTGAGGGGACAGGGCACCCTCCTCCACCTAAGGCAGAGCCTGGAGGCTTTAACAGAGCTCCTCTCAGGGGCTCTAACAGAGGATGTGTAGTGGAGATCCAGGCTGAAATCTCGATTATCTCACTGTGTACAGAGTCTAGAGGCCCCCCAAAAGAAGAGGTTCCCAATTTGACTCAACTTTGATTTTTGCACTGCCCCTGATAGCAGAATCTTCCATTTCCATGTTTATTCCCTGTCCACATACGCGCCTTGGAATGGCCTCCTGTTCCCTTGTTCACATGAAGTATCTCTTTCAGATGGGAATAGATGGATGATTTTGAAGACTAATACCTTCTCTTTGTTGTGTCCCATGCATGTGAGAGATTCCAGCAAGCCACCTATAGTCATGCTATATTTCCTTGAAGAATGCGGCAAACAAAAAAATATTTTTCTAGAAATTTCAGGCTGTTGCTGTCTTGGTCTGGCTGAGAGAGGCTTCTTGAGCCCCATATGTAAATCCTGCTCTCTGGTTTCCTGCAACTTTAATAAGGCCTGGACCATAATTGTAAATATTTAAAAACTTGATATGTGGCCGGATGGATTCATTATAGACGATATCTGTACTTAGCTCCGTATTTTCCAGTACAAATGCTGTACAGGAAGATACACGGGGCCAAGGATCTAAATGCCAAAGGTGACACGTTCATTTGTGTCCTCGCCTCTGATTTTCCTATCAGTTCTTCTTATTTAGCCTTGGCTAGACAGAGACGGCAGCCTGATGAAAAAATAATAGATATAAATTGTGCCTCAGTCACAGGGTGTTTACCTAAAGAGGAAAAGCTAGTTTGTGGGCTGACCAATAATTGGGCATTCAAAAAGTTCACCAAGAAAAGGGGAGAACTGGACTGCATAGAGCGTACGGAGCCCGGAATGTTTATTTTCTCCCTTACACAAGGGCCAGGGGCTGCTAACCTTCTCATTTCCCTAAGCTCTGTCGTGCTGCAGATCGGCTTTGTTGTTTACTGAGTGTGACACCCACTTCCTAAACAGCCTATGAATTATCTATGAATTCTCAAGGTTTCAGCCAATAGCGGCTCCTATTTAACTGCGAAGAGAGTGACTACAGGCCCCCATGGTCTCTGGGAGAAGAAATCATGCTCCTAAGAGAAACGGAGTCCCTGCTTCCTTCAGCTGTTCCTCCAACAACCCATTGGTCCATACTTACTGAATGCTTTCCCCTCCCCTTTTACCCAACATGCTTGAGTGGGCTAAATATCCGCCCTCCGCTCCATTCTCCCATGAACCATTTGTGGCAAATATCTCACTTCCGTGTTCCTGTGCGCCAATGTGCTGGCAGCCCTTGCCGTGCTGTGAGAAGACTCTGTGTGCAGGCGGGTATATCCTGCCCCTTAGCTCCAAGTTCCAGCAGGCAAGGCCTATATCTTCCTTGGACTTTGCGTTTCAAAACGTTTCCCAGTGCTTACCAAGAAGGCTCTTGATGTTTGAGATCTCTGAGAATATAATGAGGGAGTCATTGCTCAGAGAGGTAAGACACATATCTTAATTAGGATCCAGCCTTTCAACCCTAAACTGTCCATGTGCTCTGGATTGATCCTTGTGAATTTGTCATTATTTTGCCGTTCCTTTGCTTATTGGAGGAGGACAAGGGCTTCTTGCTAGTTCCTAGTTAGTCCGAACGTGGTATTTTCTGGACTCTTTCACTGCTATCTCAAGTGCTTTCTTATTAACTGTCTACGTTACATGTTCATCTAAGCATATCAGTGGGTAGACTGTATAATGATATGCACATGCTATTGCATATACATAGTTATGTACATATAAACACATAAATAATACTATATGACCATTAAAAAGAATAGTTTGAAGACTGAGTTTTATATAAGAAGTGGTGGTGTGGACAATGTGTCAGAATAAGGGCTGGTGAGATAGCTCAGTGGATTAAAGTGCCAGCTTCGGCAGAGCATAGTGTCCAGGGTTCCATGCCCAGAGTGCCATGCTGGCCTGCCTGTGGGCACATGGAGATGGCGATTGAGACTGGGTGTGGTGGCACGCACCTGTAATCCTAGCACTTGGGAGGCTGAAAACAGGAGAGTATTTAGGAGTCTGATCTGTGTAGTGAGAGCCTGTAGACCCTGTGGACACTGTACTCAATTAAAGAACAACAACAAAAAGTACCAGAACAGAAAAAACTGGCACCTACACTAGACTCCCGTAGGATGTGTTCGTGGGCAGATAGCCACATCCTCCTGCACCTCTGTTTCCTCTTCTAGGGAATGGGGGTACGAGTGCAACCATGGCTCTAAGTAGGCCATGTAGGCCTCAAATGAGATAGGGAATGAGAAAACTCTCTGCCGACTGAATGAATGTAAAGGACTAGAAAATGCCAAATGAGGGGACTGGGTTTGACAGTGCCCGTTAGTGCTTGGGAATGTGAACGGGGAAGAGGCAAGAAAGCCTTTCAGAGGTTGCTGGCACTGGGCTGTGGATTGGAATGCAAAGCTGGCATTGCCATTGTTTGCTCCCTGGAGTGCTGAATATCCTCCCAGCGACTGGTGGCTGTGGAGCCCCTTTCTGAGACTCCTTAATGGCTGCTCCTTGGCTTCCTGTGGCCCCTTCCTCTTTCCATTTCCCTCCCCCACCACAGACATGGGCACATCTTCACTCAGTGTTTACTGTGCTCATTTCTAAGTGTCTGGGGCCCCTTGGATCCCTGAGGGTCTTTATCCTCCCATGTTTTACGCTTAGAGGGTGGGTGAGTTTCCTGGGCTGAGATAACTGGGAAGGAGACTTTTGCAAGCTGTTCACAGGAGGAAGCTGGAATACAGAGTCTTTAGTTTATACTGTTATACCCAGCGTGAGGCTGCCTAGGACACATGTCCCATCTGACTACCTTTAAAAATCAAATCAAATGACACTTTTTTTCCACTCAGAAGAAGAATCCCATTTCCTAAATTTCATAAGGAAAGTTACAGACTCTGGAGGCTGATACCATTTATTATAAGACTTTTAAAAAATGGCTTGCCCGATCTCCTCCCATTTGAAAATGCTATCTTCCTAGTTTCTGTTATGTATCTTTTATTTTGTTCTTTATATTTTTGGTTATATTTATCTGATAAGATAAATCAGGCAATACACACACACACACACACACACACACACACACACATATATCACAAGGAATAGGTATGTACTCATTATATAATGTAAACATGTATTAATAAAAACAGCCCCATGCAAATTCCCTCAGTGATTTTGCAGGCTGCCACCAGGCTACCAGCCTTACTACGCCCATATAACCCTAATGAACTATCCCTAGTCTGTGTCAGCAGCAAGCCACAGCATCCACAGGGCTTGTGCTATTTAGAGCATTCACTTTCCCATCCACGCACTAAGCTTCTTCATTCTTTTCGACACATTGCTCCTAAGAAAATACTTTGTCCTGGCCAATTAGGCAGGGCTCTGGAGATAGAGTAAGGAAGAGATTGTGTCCACGATACCCAATGTCCACAGAATAAACATTCTTCTCAGAAGCACATGTTATCCCCAGAGCATGCTAAGTAAAAGAAAAAAACCAGAATTATACCATGTATGTTATCAGATTCATATTGCAATGAAACTAGAAATCAACAGCAAAGGAAACCACAGAAATCATACAAACACTCAGAAACTCAATATTATATAATCAGTGAGTCTCAAGAAATAAAGAAATGAATAGTTCATAGAATATACTGATAATGTTGGAGTAATTTATAGGGCATAATTAAATTTCTAAGAGGGCTATTTATAGCAATGAACACTCACATTAGAAAAAACAGAGCAAGTGCAAATAAATAACTTAATGATATATATTTTTTATATATTTAGTACCGAGTCTATAGCGTCTACAGGGTCTCGCTATACAGATTGGACTTATAGTGATTCACCTGTTTTAAGCCTCCTAAGCACTGGGATTACAGTCGCGCACCACCATGTCCAGTCTCAATCACTGTTTCAGCATGCGCAGGGGAAGGGCTGGCACAACACTCCAGGGGATCAAGCCCCAGATGCTGTGCTCTGACCAAGCAGGTGCTTTAGACCTCTGAGCTATCTCACTTAATGATGTATTTTAAGATCTTACAAAAAAAGAAAAATCCAAATACAAAATCAGTACAGGGAAAAAAATTATAAATATCAAAGCAAAAATTAACGAAATTGAGACCAAAATAATACAAAGAATCAGTGGAAGAACTGACTCTTTGAAGGATGAAGCAAAGTAAACAAAACCCTGCCCAATCTAAGCAAGAAAAAGAAAGGAAGGAAGGAAGGGAGGAAAGAAGGAAGGAAGGAAGGAAGGAAGGAAGGAAGGAAGAAAGAGAGAGAGAGAGAAAGAAAGAAAGAAAGAAAGAAAGAAAGAAAGAAAGAAAGAAAGAAAACACAAATTGGTGCAATTAGATATGAAAAAGGCAAAATCACAGTGGTCTCTGCCAAAATCCAGATCACTAGTAACTACTTCTGAAAACTGTACTCCAATAAAATAGAGAATTAAAAAGAAATGGATAGATGCCTACAGATCTATAAGCTATCAAAGCTGAGCCAAGGAGAAACAAAACTCCAGTGAGAGACAATGAAGTCAAAGAAAAATCTACCAACTTGGAATAGCCCAGCCTCAATGTCTTCACTGCTAAATTTTATAACTTTAGAGAAGGTCTATTATATTTCAAACTGTTTAATAAGGTGGAAAGGCATATAGTGTCCTCAAAATCATTCCTGGAAGTTAGTATTGTTTCAATTATAAAACCAGATAAGGATAAAAAAAAAAAAAGAAAAGAAAAGAAAGAAAGAAATTGTAGGCCATTCTTTTTATTGAACATAGATGCAAAAATCCTCAAAAAGATGTATGCAACAAGTCATCTAAAAGATCATATATCATAACCAAGTAGAACTCACCAACTAGATACACAGGTAGTTCAATATGTGCAAACTAATAAATGTAATGCACCACATAAACAGAAGCAAGGACAAAATAACACATGATCATCTCCTTTGATAAAAAAATTTAAAAAACCCTTTGACATAATCCAACAACCATTCAAGATGAAAAGCCTTAGGCCTTTATCACAATTTGCTAAGTCATTTATGAAAAGCCAATGCTTATATCACATTAAATGAAGAGAAGATGAAAATCTTCCCCTAACATCAGGAACAAGACAGAAATATCTGCTATTACACCTCCTGTTCAATATAGCTCTTGAAACATTAGCTGCAGCAGTTAAAAAAAATAAAAAGAAATAAAAGGGATATGAATAAGCAAGGAAGAAGTCAAATTATCATTATTTGTAGATGACATAACCCTTTACACAGAAAACCCAAAATGCTCACCAAAAGACTCCTAGAACTAATAACCAAATTCATTAACATAGCAGAAGAAAATTTCAACACAAAAAATATCAGTGGAGTTCCTGTACACTAAAAACTCACTAGAAAGAAATTAGGGAAATAATACCTTTTGTAATAGCATCAAGAAAAATATATATTTTTTTTTATTATGACTGAGCTGTAAAAGGGTTAAATCAACAGCTGTCGACATTTCCAGGTCTGCCAATAATCCATTGCAATTATGGAATACTGAACTATGTATACAGCTACTTTCTCTTAGTTCAATGAGAAGATATTTGAGAAGAAATTTTTTGTACAAACAATGATTAGAAAAATTATGTCTACATTCTGTGCTCTGTGTAATTACTATGAGGACAACAATATGCATTGTATCAATTATTGGGAATGTACTACTAATGTGTTTTTGAAAATGTCACATTGTTATTTCTTTAAATCTTCTTTTTTTTTTTTTTTTTCCTGTGGTACCAGTCATTGAACTCAGGACCTTGCAGTTGCTGGGCAAGTACTTATTCTACTGAGCTATCTCCCCAACCATATTATTTCTTACTAAAAGAAAAAAAAACATGAAATTCAGTTTGAGCATCTTATTCTCTTTCTGGCTATCTTCCTGTAAAAGTTAAAGACCATATATTACAGGGAATATGTATACATATATTGATAAGAGCATACACCTGTTGATAGGAGCATAATTTATAATAGATGATCTTACAAATGGACTGTGCTCTTCAACCAATGAATGGGTAAAGAAAATGTGACATTTATACACAGTGGAGCACCAGTCAGCCATAAAGAAAGGCAAACTTGAGTCATCTAAAAAAAAAAAAAATCGATGCTGTTTGAGAGTATAATTTTAGGTAAAATGAATTAGACATGCAGGATTAAACATCACATAGTTTAATTATCTTCAAGACAGGAAGACTGTGAGAGGAGTGCGAGTCCATGCTCTGTGCCTCCTCCGTTATCTCCTGGACAGCAAGGTCTGTGAGAGGAGGGTAGGGACACATGTCTTTGATATGGGAGAACTGAAAGAGGAGATGGGCTGTAATTCCAAGTGCTGCGACCCAGTACAACAGCCAGGACCCAGGACCTAGTCACACAGGTGCACACACACTTTTGGATGGCACAGTAATTACTGAGACCAGAAATACCTGAAGCAGCAGACAGGAGCCAGCAGTTGGACTCCAGAGAGCTCTACCAACAGGAGTCCAGTCCCCGCCCCCACACCCAGAGGCCAAAGTCAGCTCTGTACTCAGCTCATTTCTGAGATTAAATATGGTCATATAAATATAAACACCATAAGTATTTCGTTACTATCATTGTCCCTTATTGGTCCAATTGGATAGATATCCCTTTTCTCTCTGGTTATAGATGAGAAAATAGATGTCATAATAGATGTCATATTATTTTGTTGTGTATTCTGTAGTTGTTTCTCTATTTGCTTGTTTTATAACTTTTATTTTTTCCCTTTCTTTTATCTCCTTTTTCTTCTCTTCATTTTCATTCCCTTTGTCTTTCTCCTTTCTTTTCCTTTGTTTAGGTTTCTTGCCTTTTCTTTTCATTCTCTTCTATAGGCCTTCTTTTTTTCCCTCAACTGCTTCTTGAATTTAAACTTTCAAATGAGTAAACATTATCTCTGCCCTTTCTAACTTCTCTTTTGTATACTGTTTTGTTCATCCTTTTGGTGCCTTCCAGTTTCCCAAATATCAGATGAACAGCCTTTCATCTCCAGCCTTGGCCCTCCTATATTTTACCTCATTCATCACTTTAGCCTAACCCCTACTAATCCATCTTAACCCCCTGCCTCCCAAGGGGCACCCAACTAAGGGGAAAATGACTGTGTAAAGGTACATAGTATATGCTGATTTTACTGTACAATTTTAGACTTTGCTCCTGTGGTCAGAGATAACAGGTTACCACAGTTTATCAGTAGTTAAGCTATACTTGAAACTACTGTTAGTACTAACTGTATTAGTTTATCCAGGATGTTATACGTGTTATAAAGTTTTGTCTCTTGTATGATAACACTGTGACTATATGAGGTCATAATTATTGCCATAGTCAAGTACCAAAGGATTAAGAGCTGAGCCAAATGTAAACTTTGTAAAGTTTGCATTCTTTACAAATAGAGAAGGTAGGGTCTTGAGATAGCTCTAAGAAACCATCTGTACCTAGAAGACATCCATGAAGAAAACATATCCTCTATGGAAACCTCAGTACTAGCAATAAATCTATATATCATAAGAAACTGGCAACATAGAAAACAAAAAAAAATAGAAAATGACAAAGCTCAGAAGCAAAATATAACTTTAGGCCTCCAGTGCATACAGGACAAGCAAAGAACTCAAGGAGAGAGATGAAATTGCAAATCAGATGCTGGAACTTTCCAAAATGATAACAGCAGAAGTTAAAAAAAAAAAAAAGAAAAAGAAAAAGAAAAACAAGTGAAAAAGGCTGTGGAGAAAATAATAATTCAAGTAGAGAAAGAAATGATGCTTAAAATAAAAGCTATTAAAGAAGACACAGATAAAAGAATAGTCAAGTTTGGAGAAATGATGGAAACAAAAATTGCCCAGTGTAGAAAAAAAATTGGAATCCATGAAACAGATCCCAATAGAAACTCAAGAGACTAAAACCTCCATTGAAAGTATATGCAGTGGGGCAAGGGAGACAGCTAGTAATGCTTGGGACCAATCCCTGGTTCCACAAAAATAAAGTAAAATAAAACAAAACAAAATAAAATAAAATAAATAAAATAAAATAAAATAGTATATGCAACAGGTTGAATGAAGGTGAGGACAGGATTTCATATATTAAAGCCTAGTAATTGCAGCTGGTGAAAGACATTTTTAAAATAGCAAGAGATCATGAAAAATCAATTTAATAGGTATAAGGTGAAGCAAAGAAGGACAACATAAGATTGGTGGGGATTAATGAGAAAGCTGGAGACAGTACAAATGGCACACACAGAAAAACTTTTCAAAGAAATAATAACAAAAACTTCCCAAGCATGGATAAAGAATTTGACATACAAATTAGTGAAGCATATAGAACTCCCAAACATGCATGATCAAAATAAAACTGCATTAAGGCATGTAACAGTGAAGATTCCAGGAATTTAGCACAAGAATAGAATATTAAAAGCTGTTACAGGAAAGAAACAGATGACCTATAAATGGAAGCCCATGAGAATCACAGTGGACTTATCAACATAAACCATCAAGTCAAGAAGAGCTTCAGGAGAAGCATTTCAAGTCCTGAAAGAAAACAACTTCCATCACAGATTGATGTAACCTGCAAAACTATCTTTCAACATTAGTGGAGAAATAAGATACTTCCATGGCAAAGAACAATTGAGCATATTTATGAACACCAAAGCCATGTGACAAAGAGTACTGAAAGATATGCAAAGCAAATAAAATTGGTCACAATTCCAAGAACAGCAACAGAAAGAAACCAGCAGGTAAGACAAACAACTAAACAAAGGGAGAAAGTACAGGAAAATAGCATGACCAAGATAAACCAATATATATCAGCTATAACCATCAATGTAACTGGCCTCAATTCATCAATTAAAAGAAAGAGACTGGAAGAGTGGATCAAGAAACAAAATCCAACAGTGTACTATAAACAAGAAACACAGTTAATGTAATAAGCAATTCATACAGTGAAGACCAAAGAATGAAAGTTTATATTCCATGCTACAGAAGCCCCCCAGAAAAGCAGGAATAGCTATTCTGTTTGTAAATAGTGTCAAATGCAAACCAAGAATGATCAAAAGAGATAAAGAAGGTCACTTCATCCTTGGTAGGGGGAAATCTCAAGAGGAAGAGATAACAATCATAAATATGTATGCACTAAACACAAGAGCACCCAAAGTATGAAGACAATTATGAGTAATCATGACAAATCAAATAATAACATAGCTGTAACAGGAGAAATCAACACCCCATTTTCACAAAGAGACAGATCAAATAGATAAAAATCAGTAAAGAAATAATAGAACCGACTCAAACCTATGATGTTTTCAGACTGTTCCAACAAATATCATCAGAATACACAATCTTCTCAGCTGCACATGGAACATTCTCTAAAGTAGACCATATACTAGCACACAAAACATGCTTAAGTAAATGCAAAGGAATTAAAATTGCCCTGTATATTATCTGACCATAGTGTAATGAATTTAGTAACTAAAAGCAAAGGAAACAACACAATTTCATAAACACATGGAAATTAAAAAAAAAAAAAAACCACCATTCTCCTAAACAACCATTGAGCCACAGCTGAAAGAAAGGAAGAAATTAAAAGCTATTTACAATTACATGAGGATGCCTCTTCAACATACCAGAACTTATGGGGAACGGTGATAACAATACTAACAGGGAAATTTATGGCAGTGAATTCTCACATTAGGAAGACAGAACAAACACAAATAAACAACCTAATATTATTCCTCAAGTCTTTAGGAAAAGAAGATCAAAACAACAAACTCAAAACATATGGAAGCTGGGAAATTATAAAGATTAGAGCAGATATTAATGCAATGGAAAACAAGATAACATGAAGAATTAATACATTGAAAAGCTGATTCTTTGCAACTATAAATAAAATTCACAAACATTTAGCTAACTATCAAAACAATGAAAGAAATTATTCAGATATATGTATTAAGAAATAATAAGGGTGAAATCACTATGAATTCTATGGAAATTCAGATCACCAATACCTCTTTTAAAATCTTTACTCTCACAGGATGGAAAACACAGAGTAAATAGACAGATTTTTAGATATGTATGAATTATTAAAATGGAATCAAGATATAAAAATTATCAGTAATATATTAGTTAATGAGATTAAAAATGTAATTTGTATTGTTTTAATGATGTTTTATTACTATTTTGTATTCTTTCTTTCTTTTTTATCTTTTTACATATAGTACAGAATTTCAAAACCAGAAAAATTTGGCAATGATTATATTACATATTTTCATCATTGGATCACTTTAGATTAATAGATATCGGTGTATAAGATTGATCAAACAATTAAACATCAACACTTTCCATAAATATTATTTTTTTTAACAGTTGACACACTGCACACTGTTCTCACAATAGTTATGCAAAGCACAGTGTGTGGGCATGAACCACTTTCCTCTTGATGTTGCTAAGGAAAGAAAAAACATTGTGTATTCTTTAAAAAATAAAAATTAATAACCTACCAGCAAGAAAAGCACAAGTATTCATAGATTCACTGATGAGTTCTACAAGAAACTTGGAAAAGATCTAGTGCCAGTACTTTTGGTACTTAGTTTTTTTTTTTTTTTTTTGAACTGGGGTTCAAACTCATGACTTTGTACTTGCCAGGAAGGCAGTTGTGCCATAGAGCTATCTCCCCTGGCCCAACACCACTACTTTTGAAACTTCTTAATGAACTCAAAAGGATAACAACACTCCCTGGTATCTTGAACATGTATGCATAAGTGTAATAAACCAGATCTACATGTGTAAATATCGTATAGTCTCCCTAGTGTAAGAGCTCAAAAGAAGAAATAAAAATGGAAGAGCATAATGTAGCTAAAATGAAATGAAGAACTTAAGGATTAAACATTAGACAATGGTCTTAAGAATCTCCAACAGGTTTTTGACACTGTGGATGGCAATGTGTAATACTAAAACCATGCTTGGAATGCCTGTCATTCTGGTCTTTTAGATGTGTGCTGCTTCTAGTGTCATTTCAATTATTGCTATACTCTCTCTCAAGTAAATGTGTATCTTAAAAAAACAAAGAAAGGGTAAGGGTAATAAAAGAGAATAAGAGACAAGGAAAAACTGCCATAGGATTGACCTGCTATGATTTTGTATATGGTTAGATTTCTAAAATTCCTGTGTAAAAATGTGTAATTATTTTTATCACTTGCTATAGGAATTTATTACAATTTAAATGATTGATGGAAAATACCAGTTCCATGTTAAATCTAAGGCATTTGATATTCAGAAAGATAGTGATGTTAAGCTCAAGTACCTATGTTATAGAGTAATAGTATCATTAAGCTTTTCTTCTGAAGGGTTAACAATATAAGTTTGCAGACCAAAAAAATAGAGATAAAGAAAGACTACAAGAATAGCCAATATTTTGACCCTA
>PVJA010001790.1:0-118715 GCA_004027025.1 Myocastor coypus
GCAGCTGCATTTCCTATCACATGCACAGCTGGTGAGTGTCTCCATGCAGCTGCATTTCCTATCACATGCACAGCTGGTGAGTGTCTCCATGCAGCTGCATTTCCTATCACATGCACAGCTGGTGAGTGTCTCCATGCAGCTGCATTTCCTATCACATACACAGCTGGTGAGTGTCTCCATGCAGCTGCATTTCCTATCACATGCACAGCTGGTGAGTGTCTCCATGCAGCTGCATTTCCTATCACATGCACAGCTGGTGAGTGTCTCCATGCAGCTGCTGGCCAGAGCTGCTCAACATGTGACAACCCTCACTGCCCTATGCACGGAATAGATCTTCTAGGAGTTTTGCAATGAGTAGCTTGGAAGAGCGCTAAGCCAGGAGGCTCAGGAAAAAGATGACAGATGCGGAAACAGATAACAGTCAGGCAGCTAGGCAGGAGTATGAGGGTGAGCTGCTCTGCTCTAGGCAGGCAAGGCCACCAAGACACCAAGGCACAATGCAGCAGCCCAGCATCACAGCTTTTTCTTACTTCTGGAATAAAACCACCATGCGACACATGCCCCTTGGCAGAGTAGGAAGCTCCAGTCAAGTACATCTCTGGCCTAAGACTCATCCGTTAACATTCTCCCCAAAGGTCATATGTTTTCTCTGTCCAGTTTTCCAAGACTTGGAGGGAGCTGGGCCTCATACTCTACCCAGATAGGTTGCTCTAGGTTCACTGAACGACTTACTTTTTACCTCCTTGAGAGGAAGGGCCCTGTGGGAAAGAAAATTTCAAATAAAAAGAAGAATCTGGTTCTTCTCCTTGTGACCCCACAAACCCTAAAAGAACTAACAATTCATTTCTAGGTGCTAGCCAAAAATGTTTGGATTTAGGGCTGGGGAGATAGCTCAGCAGAATAAGCATTGGCCTGGCAAGTTCAGGGTCCTGAGTTCAATCCCCAGTGCCCCAAAAAAGAGAGAGAGCGAGAGTGAGAGAGATTTTTGTTCTGAAAGTTCCAATTCCCTTCTTGGACTCCATAACAAGCTGAGATCAGAAGATGAAGAATATTTTTCAGGCTGACCTGGTAAGTCACAGCCCAAGGATGGTCCTGCACAGAGGCTCCAACCTACAGCTCTTGTAGCCTACAAAAGCTTTTCTTTACTCCACATTATGCTGAGGAAATTTGCAGAATGTCTTTATGTGTTAAATGAAGTATGCATTTCCATGGGAATCTGACTGGCGACATACCATGCATGTATCAAGAAATTATCTTTCTTTTAAAGGATTTATTATTCTCTTTGTACCTAATCTTTTATTCTCCAAGAGTTCCTTTTCTTTCTCTTTCCTGAGCAGGCCTGAGGATGGAACACAAGGCTTTGAGCATGCTAGGCAAAAGCTCCAGCACTGCTATAGCCCCAGAAAGAGTTCTTTCATTTAGGCCACAAATAGGAAGTCCAGCAAGCAAATTTCCCATACAAAGAGATTTTGGCTCCCTTTTCATGAAATAAGCTAGATTCCTGGAAACAGACACATGTCCAGTGGTTCCTTTTTAATCCCCCTCTCTGTTCCTTAAAGTGGGTGTTACTCCTTTGTTTTCTTGTCTGTGCTGTTAATAAAAATGCCAGAGTCACAAATTCTATAACCTACATCTCCATTCTGATCATTCTCCTAGGGCTTGTTCCTGCATGGGCTATTATGTGAGTCTGGATCTACATGCATTTCCTGCCACCCCTTCCAACTTAATACTTGCACTTACTCAGCCAGACTCTCTTTTAGTCTCCCTTTTATCTGTCAAAAAAAAAAAAAAATCTGAACACTCTGTGACCTAGGACTCATGTTCCTTTAAGATAGGAGAGAAGTCCTTAAGACATCCCCAGTTGTTTATTTAGGAGATAGCCAGGGCATTGGGCCAGAGGGCTATTCCCATGGGACCCCCAGCTGTTGTCCCTCATCAGAGCTCCTCCAGCACAGCCTGCTGAGCCCTGGCAGCCCCAGGCTGTCCAGCCACCTGTTGCTGTCTGTTAACCAAGACACCTGGCCTGGGGACTCTATCCAGCCCCTCCTGATGCTGCATTTCTGCCTGACACCTGCAAGCTGAGGCTGGCAATGCCCCACCCACATGACCACACACCTGTTAATGGGCCCATATTGTGGGCCTTGGCATGTCTTCTGCCATCATACTCAGGCACATGCCTACCCTAACGCAGACACTACCTAGGAGGCCACCTGGTGCCATCTAAGTGTACGCATCCATCTCAACTACATGGGCAACACTGCTCACGAGATGGTACAAGTGAGCAGGCACCTGATAGTGTGATTTGTGCCTAGTTGTCCCCTCAAAGCCTCATGCAGTCGTGGGGGTGGGCTTCTAGCATTTGTGATTAATTCAGGAGCCAATGCTGGGATTATGGATGTGAGTACTACACCCACCCTGGGGCAGAGAGCCTGGATGCAATATGGGGAGGGAGAAAGGCTTGCTCTCTGCTGCTACTCCTCCACTCCTGCTCTTCCTGTTTTACTGTTTTCTGTTGCCATGAACTGCTGTCCTCTGCCATGTCCCACTCTGCCTTGGAGCCAGCTGATTACGGACCGAAACCTCCACAAATTGTGACCTAAAGAAACCATCCTTCCTGAATTTTGGGTGAGAGATATTTTGTCCCAGCAACAACAGAAAAGTAACTGGGATAGCTGAAGAGGATCTAGAATGGCGAATTTTTATCAGCTCCTTGCTTCTCTGCTTCTCTCTACTTTTGCGCAACTGTAAGCTCTTGAATGATGTCAAAAAAGACTTCCTGGGACTGAATCTGAGTTCCCAGAAGACCTGGCTTTATACCTTGCTCCACTTCTCCTCTCCACATGTCTGTTTTCCCTTCCAAAATGAGGCAGATACATTCCCTTGTACATCATAATGTTGTGAAGATGCACTGGAATAATGATGGATCTAGGCCCTGTGAGCTGCAAAGAGGTGACGTACAAGGTGATGCACACAAGTAGGTCTTTCTATTGCCTGTAGTCCTTGATTAGACATTTCATAGATGGTTTTAAAAACTGACTAACTGGAGACTTGTCTAAATGGAACAATGAGTGTCCTGCTCTTCATTCTTGCTCACAGGGTGGGCTTCTAGCATTTGTGATTAATTCAGGAGCCAATGCTGGGATTATGGATGTGAGTACTACACCCACCCTGGGGCAGAGAGCCTGGATGCAATACGGGGAGGGAGAAAGGCTTGCTCTCTGCTGCTACTCCTCCACTCCTGCTCTCTGTGCTGCTCTTTCTCTGTCTCCTCCTGCTCCTTCTTCTTTTTTTTTCCCCATGGTATAATGATGAGACTCAGCACACAGCTTTCACACTGACTTAGATCTACAGCCCTCTGCTTGAGAGGAGCCCTCTCTAAATCACTGAGATGCCCCAGCTGGGCAATAAAGCTTGTGATTCTCCTGTTTCAGCCTCCCACAGGGCTGGCATCACAGGCGCAGACCACCAGGCCTCTGTCTAATTATTTTCTTTAAACACTTTTTTCTCCACTCTTTATACTTGTGTTGGAGTCAGGTTGCATCTAAGAAACTCCATCATGACCAATTGTTTTACTGCCTTGTCTTTACAAGGTGTGTGATTAAGGAGCACTGATTAAGAACTGGTTTTGGTTCCAGACTTTTTAAACTCGCTTCCCTTTCTATGGTCTCCTTCCAGTTGCTGCTGAGGCTCCAGCAGGCAGCTAGACGTGGCACAGAATTAGCAGACAGAAGCAACCCCAGCCACACGCTCACAGGCCTTTCCATGGAGCCATCATCTCTGTCTTGTGATTGCAAAACTGTTCCACAAATGCTTAACATTTTAGGCACTGGACTACTGAGAAACAAAACAAAACAAACAAACAAACAAATCCACCTTTCTTCAGTGCTTTAAAAGAATCTGACAGATGCCTTATCTAACACTTTGAGATGGCACAACAGAAGGTTTTTCCTTTGCTTTTATAGGTAGAAATTCATTGAACAAATTCTGCACAGCAGCCATGAGCAATGTTGGCCTAAGAAAAAAAGAAGCCAGCTTCCGGATGTCAGAACACCACTCAGAAAGGGCATCCGTGTTGAAGGCAACTCACGACTCGGGCAAACTTTAATGTCCAGTCCCCAGAGGTGCCTCATGGCATTATGTCAGTGACACCAATCTCTTTATCACATTTTTATTCTTTTGAACTCTTGAGTCTGCTCCACATATCAGAACCACACACTCTTATCGTAGAGGTATCTGGTGTGCTCTGAAGAGGGGGCGGGGTGCACTGCTCTAACACAAGTCGAACAGTTCTGATTGATGATGACAAAACCACCTTTTCCAGGGACACATGGAGCTGTCCTTTGCAAAGCAAGTACTTCGACAACAAGTATGTTGACAGTTGCAGTGTGGATCACTGACTGGAGGGTCCAGTCATTATCAAACATGACAGGGACCTCCCAACAGCCTCCCCAAAGTAGTACCGTCGTGTTATTGCATTCATTTCCAAAACTGACAGACGCGAGGCAAGGCCATCCTTCTCTTGGCAAATGATGACTCATTCCAAGACTGCTCTTCTCAAAAGAACGTCTTTCAAGCTTCTTGAAGTTAATTAGAGATGAAATTTTACCCAGATAGAAAACACAAATTTCCCTGTCATAAAAATCACCGAGCCAGGAACATGAGCAAAGATATAAATAATTAGCACTTAAATGCACTCAGAGGTTAAAGACAAGCAGACATACCTTCTTTTAGATCAGCTCACATCTTCCACTCAGTAAATCCCTTTAATTGGAAGGGAAACTGAAATTATGAAAGACAGAAGTATAGAGCTGAACAAATGTGCTGCCTGTATCAAGTGTGATCCTTTGTGACTCTTTCCTTGACTATCCAATACTGTGCTATATCAGTACTGCTGTGCACAACAAGGAACAACTCTTTCCCCCTAAAATATCAGTATCTCTGACAGCAGCAGAGATCCCCTTCTACTTTGAGAATTTTCCTTAATATTGGTCTTTTCCAGAATTACCTCCAAGGGACTCCAGACTCACAGGCGGGCCACTGTGGTCCACCTTGCCCTTACCATCAGATGCACAGGTACTGAGTTTTGTGTTCCCCTCACCTTCCTTGATATGAAACAATCTGCTTCTCTGTGTCAAGTTTACAGCCAGAAGGCTGGCTGTGTTCATGTGCACGGCTTGCAGATCAAGTCAGGTCAGGTAAAGAGCAATGGCTACCCACTCTGATGGGCAGGATGTTATCAGATGAGGTGCGCAGACAGCAGGCAGCCAGGGCAGCCCTGCAGGCAAAGGCAGGCAGGGTGCGACTGAGACACAGGATTACCAAGCCTCAGCAACTGCAGGGAAACTAGGACTGAAAGTAGGACAGCAGTCAGAGAACTGTAGGAGGTGGTGGGGCAGCCAAGGAAGTGTCAAGAAGGGCCTCACAATTTTTGTTTCATTTTTTCCCACTGCACTCATCTCCTGCACTAACTGTTGGTCTCTGTGCCTGAGCTGATGCCTCCTTGCTAGTTCATCATTCTCTTCTTGTGTATGCTGAGTGCTGGAAATTCACTCTGGAGCCTTCATGGTTACACACGGTCTTAGTCTTTTATTTTCTCTTTGGAGACAGGGTCTCCCTAAGTCACTACATTTCCCAAGCTGGGCTGGCACTTGTGATCTCCTGCCTCAGCTTTCTAGAATGCCGGGATTCCATGCTTAGTTCTTTCTGTTTTGAATGTTTACAATCTGGGGAGAAATCTTGCCACAAGTAGTGGAAGGACATGGGCTTCCAACTCTCAGCACAAATGTCCCATTCGAGTGATAGTGGCAACTTGAGGCTGAAACACAGACTCCATGAGTAATAAAGCAGACTCTGCAGGAAGGACCTAAAATATGCCATCAACAGTCACATTCTTTCTGTGAGCTCTCCCATCTTTAATATATCATCAACCTAGACTTCTACTGTCCATCCTCACTTGGTCAGCCCTTCTGATGTAAAAGCAGCGCTAGCTACAACTTGGTGAGTGACTACCACAAATGCTACACAAGATGGCGTTATCACTAAGTCCGCTTACCAAGAAGAAGGCACTCTGAGGACCTTCAGATGTTCTGTACATTCAGAAAGCATCAGAGCACCGGCAACCCAGTCAGGAGTGTGACCCAGCCCTGTATAATTCCAAAATGTTTGCGCTCTAACACCATCCTAAATCTAGAACGTTTACAGCCAAGAACAAGAAGTTCAGGTATCCATGACTAATAAGTGAAGGGAAACATGACCAGACTCTGAGGGTCTTGGTCCCTGTGCATGGGAAGTCCTTGATACATGTTATTTATAGAAGAATATTTAACATCACCATGAGAACAGTAGGTGAGCCTTCCTTATGTGCTGGCCACGTGAATTGTGCAGAAAACTTATACCAAGACTACAACTTATGACAGTATCCACTGTCACAGGAGAAAAACCCTCTCTATCTCAGCATCTTGCCACACCTAATGCCCAAATCACAACCTCCAAACCAATCTCTCTGTAGTCCCCCTCTGTCCAGGGCATCTCAACTTGATTGCATAACCAACTATATGTTCACCAGTTCTCTTTTGGTTCTCAGTGTGTGTGTTTTTAAAATTGTAACATCTTCCTGGTCCTTGACATTGGATCCCCTGTCCTGCTAGTTCTGAGGTGATTTTATGCCTTTTGCTTTATTCCCCCTATGTGACCAGAGAAGCAATTATAAGTAACTAGTGTTTAGATTGCCTGGGGCATTTTGGGCAGAAGATAGGGCAGGCCCAACAGCATAACTAAATGAAGGTGCCTGATGTGCTTGAAAGAAATAGCAGTGTCCCAGGAACGAATGGCTAAAACAGCAAGCCAAAAGCCCAAATGTCTAAAGCCTGTATCCTATAGATAACTCATCATAGGTTTTTAGGCCAAAAAAAGTAGAATAATTGGGTGTGTTCTCTAACAGTAATAAATTTTGCTGGAGGCTGAGACCAATAAATTGGACAAATTGGCCGGTATGTCAAAACCCAAAGGAAGTACAGGAAGACATTCAGCAGACATCTCACCCCTTTTCCTCCATCCATCTGTAAGTTGACCATAAAGAATATGAGTCCACCTACATACTCTGCTAGTGGCATTTTTATTTTGGTAGATGGCACCACCATCTGTCCAGATGTTCCTATAAGGAACCTTGGAATCGCACTTAACACCTCCCTGTTAACACTCATATACAGACATGCATCAGATTTCTATGAAATGAGTCTTCTCATTCATCTCACTACAATACTCACCTCATCTCTCTCTCTCTTTTGTCAATAGCCAAGGCCATGGAATGGATGTATCCTGACTGTGTTACTGCAAGAATCGTCTAACTAGTTCTCTCAAATCACCACCACGTTGAAGATGCGCATGGTTTCTCAAAAGCCACTGGCCACTGTTATGCTTTAATTAAGATACCTTTACAGGGTACCTATGTTGGTCTTCATAAAGTCCAGTCATAAAATGTAATAATAATATTCAGAATATATAGTGGGGATGGGGAAGGGATGTACTCCCACATCTGCTCATTTTCATAAGTACACTGTCCATATCAACAGATGCAAAGACAATGAAACTATCATCCATCTCCTTTCCTCAGCTAATATGTCTTATGTCCCTGCCATGTTCCAAGCATCTAGTAATGCCCCTCACCTGATCTGCAGGCAGAGAGGGCTTGCTCAAAGGTACTTGTTCTTGAGGGCAGAAGAACAAAAACCAGGACTTGGACAAACAAGACAAGAAGGATGCTATTCCCAGTTAAAAGAAAGGTTCTGAAGAAGGAAGGAATTGTAGAAATAGGTGACAAGAGATGAGACCTACAGGAGGAAGCCACAATCATGGCTATCAAGGCTGGTAAAGCGGCAAGGGGCGGGTATTGCTGGATTCTGGAAACCATAGCAAGAAGCCCAGATGTCATTCCAAGAGCCACTGGCCAGTACCACGCTGGAAGAACAGCTGCAGGGGAAGTAGGAGGGAAGCCTGGAAACTTCCCTACTGCAGTCACCCCATCCAGACAATCTGAAGAGAGGCTGCAAGAGTACACAGGAGGGCAGAGCCCACAACCATCAGGAAGGAGACCCCATAGGCCTGGCTGTGGGGGAGGCTGTGGGAGACAAGGAGGAGGAGGGTTCTACCATGCATCACGATGATGCCCTTGACCAAGAGGACCAAGTAGGACTTTGGAGAAGCACAGTAAGGAAAGTAGATGAGTACATGTTTCATTTCCCCAGGGCCATTCTCATTTCCGCAGAGTTCTGGGTACACTACACAGTATGTCACTGTAACTGCAGGGAAAAGGTACAAGTTGTCTGTATCCAGAATGAGCTGCCCCTTTTCTGAAACTCAGTAGCCTTCTCCCTACAGAAATGTACATGTGTGGTATGACCAAAAACTATGGGGAATGTTCACATTTCTTTGTAAAATTTATTAGTGCAGAAACCTTGGGTTCCTGTAGAAATATCCATCCCTGGCTCCAAACACATTTATGTCATCCTTCTTGCCATTTCCTGAAGCAGTTCTGGAAGTCCTCTTTCCTGAACCTCTTTTGTTGTCCTATTGTGGCTGCCTTGATATCCTGAATTCATTCAAAATGCTGACCTCTGACAGTCCTTTTGACCTTGGGCCATAGCTGGAAGTCTCATGGTGCCAGCTACATTGAATAATGTGGATCAGAACCTAGGATCCTATTTCCACTAGCCTGCCTTTCTCTTGATTGGCATTTGACAACAACCTTCGCCATGTTTTTTTATCTCACCTCATGAGGACACCCAGGAAAGAAGACTTTCAGAGCTGCTTTGGAAAATTGCCATCAGTTGCCAGTTGATATTGTGGGAGAGTCATCTAGAGAGAAAACATTCTCTCAGGCTCTCAAAGACAGCAAACTGGTCAAGCAATAGCTGTGACTCATCCAGATGACTGACACTGACAACAGCTCTACAAAATCCTGTACATTGTTTCAAGGTAAATCCTGAGGAGATTTGATTGACCTCTTCAGATACAAAAATTACATGTTTTGTTATATAGGTCTTGCTTTAACTTGACCTTAACCAGCCAGCCAAAAAATTTAGCCACAAGGCATAAAAAAGTAAAGCCAGATTAGTATGCTGAGCTTTAAAAGGCTCAAGTCAACAGCTTCTGACATGGCCAACTCTGCCAATAACCCACGACATTTGTGGAATATTAGACTATGTATACAAGCATTTTCTCTTAGTTCAATGAGAAAAAAATATTTGTACCAATAGTGTTTAGAAAAGTTATCATACCTGCATCTTGTACTCTGAACAACTACTATGAAGACAATAATATGTATTGTATTAAATGCTGTGGCTGTCCTACTAATGTGTTTTGAAACTGTCTGATCATTATTTTTTATTAAAAGTAATTTAAAAAAAAGAGAGAAAAAAAGAAAATGGCCATCAATGGGCCATTGATATCATGGGGCAATGAAGCATATATATATACACACATATGTATAAGACCTTAGTCACCAAATCTCAAGACAATACAGCTGATCCAAGATTGCCCTGCATTGCTCCAGCTCCCTTCCCCCACAGTGGTGCAGAGAGTGGCAGAAGTACAGATCACAACCTGTGGCACAGACCTAGGAATCAAACTCAAACTGCGCAGCTCATCTTCCAAAGGGGAAGCTGAACACATTCTGGAATTCATTCCTGCTCAGCCAATCTGTCAGTTTTGGAGAGTAACGTATCTGCTGGCTTTTGCTCCCAATGCTTGATGCATTCTAAGATCTTATGAGGTTATACACACTATCTCACAAGAAGAATGAGCTAAACCAGAAAAGGAAGCACCCTCGTCACTATGTTTTAAAGGAAGTTGAAGAAATAGCTGTTATATTGCCAAATCCAACAGTTGCAAAAATCAGACTATTCCTCCTGCCATTTCTTGCTACCTTTGGGGCCAGCACAAAAGCAGGATCCACAGGCTTTGTCACAGCTTTTCTATAGGCACAAAGGGAACTTGCGACAGTGCTACGTTGACAGGTTGATAATTACAGGGCTGTCTTCTCTGGTGGGGAAACTGAAATACTGTCTTTAAGGGACTCTCTGGACACTGCCATGAAGGGCTGAGGTATTGACAGCAGACAGACAACAGCATTTTCAGGGGCTCACAACAGTGACTTGGAACATAATGAGTGTCTCACCAGGGAACCTTGATCAAACAGGGATCCCTGACCCTGAACAACACATACCCAGAAATCCTTTTTGCATTTTGAATAAGTCCCATAAGCAATTCTCATATGCAGCCAAACTCAGGAGCACCAATCTACTCTGTTCTCAACAGGAGGAACTGTGGTCCACAGACCAGGGGACATGTGGCAATCTCCAGAGACTTTTTTTGGCTATTACCCTGCAGGAAAGAGTGCCAAAGCATCTGGTGAGTAAAGGCTAAGATGAGGTGAAGATGCCACCATTCACAGGCCAAAATATAACAGGCTCCATATATCAATGCTGTCAAAACTAAGACAATCTGACATAATCTAATAATTCTGGGAATTAAAAAAAAGAATAGTACAGAGTTATTTTGTGACTTCTGGATTCTGCAATATAAGCTTTGTACCCAGTTCTCTAGAAATTGACCCATTTTCTTCGTGTGCTGCAAGATTTTAACAGATCCATCTGAATTCAAGGCTCTCTATCCAGAGTTTCTCTTTCAGTTCTCCTCCCCAGGCAGCCAGGATGTAACTGCCTCGGGTATGACTGTGTTACAAGTCCGAGAGCTGGCTTTCATGTATTCAAGGGAAAGTTTGTATTATTGGTTCCAGTCTTGCCTGAAACATGAGAAGCCCATTCTATTTTATGTACTAGACAGAAGAATTATAATTGACTTTTAATGATTACCATTATGAAGCAGATCGCTAAGTGATTATCGCGCAGCATCACTATAGCACGAGGAAGGATTTATGAACACCATCACTTCTCCCTCGCTAGGCACCATACTTGCTCCTGGTCAAGTGTGGGGTAAGGGCAGAGCCCAATTTGGAGCCCCTGTGTGTTTACCCCAAAGTCCACACCCTAAGCACCAGGCTGAACTACCTGCCTCAGGAGCCCAGCTTCCAGCTAAGCAAAACCTTTCAAGGCTCTGTGGGGCTTCAGATGGGTTACTATGTCACCAAGAGCATTTATCAGATGTCCCCTACTTTTTAAGGAGAAGCAGCCTTTGCTTTTTGTCGCTGGGATTCTCACTGTGTTACTGGGGAAAGAGGAGGAGCACAGGACATGAAGAGACAAAAAAAAAAAAGCTGACGACCAGAGAGCCCGGATGACTTAGCCAAAATGGCATCTAGTGCTGAATTCCAATCAGTACCATCCCAGCTGTGTAATACTAAATGAAGCAATGAACTTGTGAATAATCATGACATAGGAAATCTAAAGTCAGCTTTACGGGACTGCAGTAAGCTGGCAAAATAGCACCACGACAATGTGATAATGCTTGGTACTTAGTGTGCACTCAGGATGTGGCAGCTACATTACTACCACTGTGAATACCAAACACAGAAGGAGCAAGCCTCCATAATGTCAAGTAGGAAAACCCGAATGTGCTCTCCTCAATTAGTGAGCTCTTAAAAGGCCTTGAATATGTGAAACTTATGCACATTGAATTATATTTTAAATATGCCGGGACACTACAGGAATTGAGGAAAGCTGTCGGCAATCATTATATATGTGCTCACCCCAATACATACACATCTGTGTTTCCATGGGGAAAATAAAACCCCACCAATACACAGGGAGCAGAAAGGCTGTTGCAGTCATTCTGTTTAGGAATGGAGAATGAAGAACATCACTGTTTAAATCTTAGCTGTTCAGAATTGCAACCTGCAGCGTGGATAGAGATCAATGTGACAGGCCACTGCATACAGACGTGTGCAGCCCCCAGGCTGACCACAGGGAGCATAGGATCTATTCCAAGAGATGCACACACACACACACACACACACACACACACACACACACAAATTACGCTGTGTGCAGAATGCATTAACTGCAAATACAATCCAAAGGCAAAGAAAGAGGTTCAAGAGCATAAAAAGGCTGCAAAAGCGACTGCATTCTAATGTGAACATGAAAGGTTTGCACACATCGGCTTCTCAGCGAAGAGCTCGGTGAAGCCAGACTCTGAGCAATGCCAAGCAGTACAGGGAAGGAGGAGCTCGAGTTGGTGTATGGTGAGAAGGAAACTGTGGGAGATGAGCAAGGCTGGGGACGCAGGAGCGTGGTGCTGAGGAGCAGCTCCCACAACCAGGCAGGCACCCGGGAGCTGTGTGCTGCACCTGCAAGACGTCTGGCACCAGAAGTGATGCTTGAGGAAAGCAGGAGGGGTGCAAAGCCATGCGGAGGAGTCAGACTCGAGTCTCCAGAGATAAGTAGAAAATCCCAAAATTTTCTGTGGCTTTCTTTTAATGGTACTGTGCTTTTGTCCCGCCAAATCTTTCTCCAAATCATCCAAAAATAGAATGGCCCAACACACAATGAAGGAGGAGGAAGGAGGGCAGCAGCAAGCTCTGTGCACACAATTAACTCAAAAATTTCAGAAAGGTCTGAGAATTTGGGCTGAAAAGGCGATGCTTTCCTCTCCATCTCCCATCTCCCTCTCTGGGGCCCCAGGGGGCTGGGCATCAACTTCCCCAAGCACCCATCAGATGCACAGGCTCTGTAAGCACACAGGTCCTCATCTGCCCAGGTGGTGCGCTGCTAGCTTTTCTCAAGCAGAAGTGAGATCTCTCTTCTTAGACAGGGATGCTTCCCCCACAAGGCACCCAGGAAACATATGGCTAAGAAGCAAGGACTCTTGACATGGCATGGGGGAGACACAGCAGTCAAACCCACAGCCAGGTCCTGGCTAAAGAGTTATCCAAATAGTTGGAACCTCTGCACTGGATCTGTCTGATATCACAGACCCAGAGTCCCAGAGTGACAGTCCTGCTCTGGCAGACAGAATCAAAATCTTTGCGGGTGGAGCTGAAGTTGCACCTGCCTCACAAATCCCCTGGGGGACCTATAAGCAGTCAGGGTCGAGGATCCCAGGTTTAAGTCGTGAGTCAGGAACAGTGCGCTGCACTACATGGACAGGTGCTCGACATTTCAGAAGCAGGCAAAGCTGGAAAGGCTAAACCAACCTCTGACAATGCCTTTGAGTTCAAAAGAAGCTAAGTGCTTTCTAAAGGAAGCCAACTTGCGGTGAGAGAGAGGTGGGTTATGTAGTATTTACTGAACAAGGCAGAAGAGCAGAAGAAGTGTGGGTCCCAGAGTCACAGACCTTGCCCAGACTCTGCACTGGCTGAGTGAAAACAGTACCAAGTCTCCTGCTAGGTTCTGGTTCTGTCAGAAAGCAATGCCAGAAGCCGACACTGCCCTGAGACTCCTTACAACTTTAGATACTGCTGGGCAACATGAATCTGGAGATGTAATCCTATAACTTTGTCTCCATATGGCATCCACAAGGGGTCTGCAAATTAGCCAATTTATCTTTACTGCAATTTAGGGGGGAGGGGAAGAGGCCTGGGGTTCTCTCCTGACCTGTCATTGAGTGACTAATCACAAACCTTCTCTGACTGCAAAATTCGCATCTGTAAAACCAAGAATGAAAGTAAGTCTCATGCATCTTCTGGGATGATGCAATGGGAAGGATAGAAATTCATGTCTCTGGCATTTCTATCCCAAATGCAAAATGCAAATCAGTCTGGTAGAATGCCAACCCAAAAAAAAATTTCCCATAAAAATGCTTTCCTATACTTCATAAAGATGTTCCAGAATAAATTAAAAAAAGAAAATCTGAAAAACTATTTCAGATTATTGGAGACCAAAAGGACATGACAATAAATACAGGATCCTAGATGGGCTATCAGCCTTGAGGAGGAAACAGCCATAAAGGCTTTCACTGGGACAAATGATGACATATTACTATAAACCGTGAGTGTGATGACAGTGCTACACCACTGTCCCCTTTCCTGGCATTTCCAGATATACTATAGTTAAGTGAGGGAATGACTGTTCTCCCCTTAAACACATATTAAGTACTTAGGGGCAAAGAGAGGTGGTATCGCAAGATCTCCACAAGTGGTTCAAAAAAGGATAAGTAAGGAATTCTTTGAATTATTCTGGCCATTTCTCTATGATTGAAATTGTACCAGTGTGAAATAGTTCCCTCAAACCATCCGAGCCATGAAAACAAAGGGAAGATAGAGGAACTATACTCGGTTGGGAGAGATCCAAAGTTGGGGAAACCAAAGAAACAGGACAGCTAAATACGAGGTGCCTAGCATTCCCAGATTGGACCCTGAAACATTATGGTAACGTAACATTATGGAAAGACTAGTGACATCCAAAAGAAGTTCACAGTTAATTAATATGCTAGGGCAGTGTTCAACATTCATTTCTTCTCCTCCCGCCAGTACTGGGAACTAAATGCAGGGCCTTCACCATTTGCACTGAGCTATGTCCCAGTTCTTTCCATTTTTTTTTTAATTTTATGACAGAATCTCACTAAGTTGAAAAGGCTGGACTCAAACTGGAGATCTTTCTGCTTTGGCATCTTGAAGTTATAAGATCAGAAGTGTGCCCTATCCTGCAAGTCTGACAGTGTTCATCTCTGTTTTGAGAAATTCAGGAAAATTTATGAAGATACTGACATTATAGGAAACTGAGACAAAAGAAATCATGTAAAAGTATACAACCTTGGTGATTTTATATAAATATAAAATTATTCCATAGTAAAAACACTATTTTAAAAAAAATATTCACAAAGAGAGAGAGAGAGAGAGAGAGAGAGAGAGAGCGCAAAGGTCATTCCCAAGAGCAGAGAGCTTCTCTAACATTTCTAATGTTCTAGGATTTAACCCCCTGAACTGCCAAAAGAAAGAGAAAAAAAAAGTCTGTCTTAAAGTAGAGGTTCCCCCATTCTACTAACCACGGTTCAATCAAAGTTAAGCAGTTCATCAGAATCACTGAAGTGGACTCTCTTAGTATGGACCCATCAAGAACTTTTATTTAAACAAGTGCTCCCAGCTGTTCTGATGAACAGCCAGCGTGGGGCACCAGATATCCAGGTAAGCCCCTCAGACTGAGTGATGCACAGGGATTTGCCTGGAATCTTGTGAAATATTAGTTCAACAGGTCCTGTGAAGATCTGAGATTCTGCACTTCCAATAAACACCCAGGCAAGGCCACGCCTCTGGTCCTCCACCTGACACAGAGTTCAGGACAAAGCAACAGAGCACAAGGGCCTGGTTCTATCCAGCATGGAGCTCACAAGGCT
Source organism: Myocastor coypus (assembly GCA_004027025.1). Classification (NCBI taxonomy): domain Eukaryota; kingdom Metazoa; phylum Chordata; class Mammalia; order Rodentia; family Myocastoridae; genus Myocastor; species Myocastor coypus. Next base: position 15,289 of record PVJA010001790.1, read on the forward strand.
CTGGATGGCTGTGCGTGTGAGAGAGAGACCCGCTTCTGTTTCATGGAGGTCATGGTTTTCTTATAAGGTGTGATCAGAAAACACAGTGTCTGTTCAAATTTTCTAAATGTATAGTTAAAGACACACTGCCATAAATCTCCTCAGAATCCTTCTGTTCACTCTGAACACACCGTTCACCATGCTTGCCACTTTCTGAGGCACCTCTAGAATCTTTCTTCAAGGGTGTGTAGAGTTGTGTTGTTAAAGTTGCCTTGATATCCTGAACGGATTCCAAATGCCTTTTCTGATCATTTATGCTTGAAGCAAAAGCCAAAAGTCACACAACATCAGATGAACTGAACTAAGTGTATGAAGATACATCTCCTGATTTCCCAGCCTGCTTTTTAGTTGGATGAGGCTGGGCAGCAGCATTCGCTGGATTGTTTTAATTACACCCCTAATGACATGGACCAAACTTAATCCTAACTTCACTGGTCTGCACCAAGTATCCCTACATATTTTTTTAAGGTAAGATCTCACTACCAAGCCACACATGAAACAGGGTATCTGTTGCCTGATAAATGGCATGTGAAACTACTGGGCATACCCACTTTATTTTTAGGTGGTTGATTCAGGAGTCACAAAGAAGAAGGCCTCACAGAATAGTTTGAATGACAGCAAATAGCATGGTCTGATGGCACCTTTTTTGGACAACAATCCCTGTTATGGTTTGTGTCTAGGGGTCCCCGCAAAGCCTCTTGCAGTCATGGTGGGGAGGACTTTTTAGAGGTGGCTGAATCTAGAGTGTGTGATGCTGGGATTAAGGGCATATGATCAGTTCACTGATTGGTTTGGCACCACTCAAATCCCAGTAGTCTAGACAGACTATGACCGGGGTAGAAAGAGGCTGAGGCAGTCATTTGTTCCATTTGCTATCTTCTGCTACAATGAAGTGTTGCCCCTCTGCCATGCTACACACTGCTTTGGAGCCAGCAGATGATGGACTGAAACCTTGACAAACTGTGAGCTAACTAGGCCTTTCCTTCCTTAATTTTGGCTATCAGGTATTTGGTCTCAGCCATGAAAAATGTAGCTAAAATAATCTCCCAAATGTACTCTTGATTCCAAGCAGGATTAAGCTCAGCTGACTTGGTGTGACCTCTCTAGCTTGTTTTAATGATTGCTTTGAATTCTCAGTGGTTTTTCAACCAGGCAATACAAAATGACCAGGAAAAAAAAATGGAAAAGCATAATTATAAAGTAATATCAAGAACATAAAATTTGGAGTTGAGGTGGTATTCTAATTTTATAAATGTAAAAAACCATCTAGAATCCTGTGTCATACCCTTTTCAAAACCAATCACGGTCTATTAAGTGTTGACCCTTTTCTCCTTTAATCAGTGGCTCAAGAACGATGACAATAAAGTAAGTATAAAAATAACCTTCCTGACACAATCTATAGTCAAACAGTAATGAGAACTATGCCAAGCAATTATCAAGATCCAAGCTAAGGGATGCCCTTATGGGTAAAATCACTCTTCTAAAGGGCTTGCCATTTTTTCATTCAGTCAACATTTACGGAGGATGTATTACATGACAGGTAATACACTAGACACACAGTAAATTGTACACTAATAACAAAACTACAACTGGTCAGGATCCAAGACCGAGCCCTTGGTACTAATTTCATTATGAAGCTATTAATATAACCAAGTACTAGCGTACTTGTCCTGTGCTTCTGCAAAAATAAAAAGGCAAAGAGAAAAATAATTCAAAAACTTCAATTTGTGCAGCCTACATTAAAAAATAATCTGCATATACTGTATTCCTGGGGGGTCAGAAAGGCAGAGCTGTAGTGGCCACCACCAAGTCAAATGCTCTGTGTCCCGTCACTGATGCATCCCCCTCCCTCGTTGCTTCAGATATAAACCCTGTACGAACACAGCACAAGCCTGTGCTGGAAGAGAGAAAAGTGCATCCTTTGCTGCTCTATGTGGTACAGAAATCAAACTACATGGTAACTGTTACCATCAGCACAGCCAGGAAGAGAAAAAGGAGGAAATCCAAAGTCTATATAAACATTCCAGGATAACGAGGAAATGGAAAATAACTACACCAATGCCATCTGGCGTTACTAACCTGATCGATCTCCATGAGTTTAGGGTAGACGCCTGGATATTCTATGGCCACCTTGACAATGTCCACAGGTGGCGGCATGGTCAGCCCCAAGGAAGTCCAAAGCAGGTGGAATCTGGGATCCTATGGCGTGGATGGCCACACGTGTCTACACCTAAGAAGCAAGGATAAAAAGAGAAAGAGAAGTCGCTTGGAGCAGATGCAGGGCGATTCTGCTTTATCACTTCCTGTTTGCCCTGGTGGTTTGAGTACAAGAAACGTTCTCTTTGGTGCCTGGGTGCTGAAGGCGCCTGGGGCTCAGCCAATGGCACTACGGGATCCCTAAGAACGAAGCTAGAAGGAACTACGCAAGCAGCCTGGACTCAGAGTCCTGAGCGTTCACCTCGTGCAAACTCCCCATGGAAGGCAGGCAGCCCCTTTCCGCGGGTCTACTCTGGGCGGTGCCCTGGGTCTCAATGAGCAGGGCTCAGTCCAGACACCACGTGATCGCTGGGCCCCAACAGTCTCCGGAAGGACAGATTGCCCAGGAAGTCAGGGGCAGGAAGCAGCTTTTATTTAAAGCATTCTCTGCGTGTCACAAATAGACCTCACACTATGGCAACCAGGATATCTTAAGGAAGGAAAAGCCCCCCAAGAGCCCACACGCATGCACACACACTCACTCCCGGGGCCCGAGTCACACACCTCATGCAGCCTGAGCATGCATGGAACAGAGTCCAGAACAAACCTGCAGTTCTCATTTAAGTGAGCAGCACAGCTAACACAAAGGAAGTAAGGATTACCCTGCCCTTTCTCTCTAGTTTATTTAACTTTTTAAGCAAGTAAAACAAGTGATCAACCTGCGTGTACATAAATGCATAATATCTCTCATGCCCAATGTCACACGCATACCTAAATCCACTTAGATCCCACTGTAATCAATTATCCAAAATTATTGTCTTTTATGTTCTTCCACACATCTTTCAGAGCGGAAGCCAAACACAATCATTTATATTACATTTTCCCATATATATGTGAAAATACATATATGCATATAAATATATATTTCCCCATATATATATATATATATATATATATATATATATATGGGAAATATATGCAATATATATTATATATGTAACATGTTACATAATAACATTTAAATATATATATATATATATATATATATATATATATATATATATATATGCCTCCAGCATTCTATACCCTTTTTCAGTACTTGCTGTATCTACCATCTTTGTAGGTTACTACAAATAGAGCACGCTCATTCTTTGTATAGCTGTAGAACTAGCTCTCTGCTGTGGGTTACTTCAGTGATTCCTCCCCTTGGGGTATTACAGACAAGACCATGAAGCATAACTTTCTGCATACATAATTCTGCACATGTGGATGAATATCCTTACAAGACATTCACAGAACTTCTTAATATGTGGTCTTAAGTTTTGCAGGCCATTTCCAAACATCCTGTTACATGGCCCCAGTTCATCCCCCCAGTGCTCCCCCACGACTCTGAGCCATGAATAGCAATGCCTCTGTACAGAGGCAGCCTGGCTAGCAGATGCAGCTTTTGCAAACCAGGCAGGTTGAAAAGCAGGCATCTCGGTACAGTTTCAACTTGTATTCTTCTGATAGCAAGGGAGGCACAATGGAAAGAGGAATGATCGCATGTACTCTCATGAAGCATCCAAATCTTTTGGCCTGTTCAACTGTCTTGTCAGTGTTTACAGAAACTAGCACTTTAAGAAGATCTTAATCAAATATGCACATCTGGTTCTTTGTCAGAGTAGAGTAAACTATGTCGGTTTCTGTCCCAGTTCTTAGTGACAGTTAGACATCACTGAGATGTGACAGACAGCAGAGTTAATAATGGAAGCTTCCGCACCAGCGATGCTGGTGTAAATAACTAACTTGGGCAGGGCCAGCAAGCAAAGGAAATGAACCCAAACAACCCTGCTGCTCCTTTCAGCCAAGGGTGATGGGGAAGCCTGCTAGCAGCTAATGGGTGATAACCAGCGAAGACCAGTCTCCAAAGAAGCAGCTGAATCACTCTATCAGCATGCAATTACTGAGTCTCTGCTCTACAGCACGTCTGTTTTCCATGCTGAGAAGACAGCAGCAAGTGTAAGCTTTGCATAGCCACAAGGGACACCGGGGGAAAATAAAGGGAAGGCGCCTCTGCAGAGCTGGAGGGTGTCAGTGTGGAGCAGAGTGAGAGAGCTCCAAAGGACAATGTTATATAAGAAGTGCAGGGAAAGCTTCACAGAAAAGGCAGCATTTGAGTAAAAGCCTGAGAGTCCAGGAAGGGACCCCTATGGGCAACCGGGCCAGAGCAGACCCAGAGCAAAGGCCCTGAGGCAGCGATCTGCCTGGTCTGATTCTGAAACTGGCAGCTTCCCAAAGCCAAGTGAGTGAAGGCAAGCATTTTAAGAGAAGAAGAAGCTCAGACAGTAGACAAATGAGTGCTTGTCAGGACATTCTCCCTCCTCACGAGCTCCGACACATTCTACCACAGCCCTTGGTCTATGACTTCTATAGAATGACATGAACACCCGAGTGCATCTACCAACAGCAGACACTGGTGCAACTTTTCTGGGGAGCCCTTTGGCAAACACTGAAACCCTGCCCATCCTGCATTCCACTTTAGGAAGTTAAATTTTCTAGGATGGAATCCTCCAGAAATAATGACTTACTTCAGCACAACAGTACCAGCTTTGTTTTTCATTCCTCAAACTTAGAAACAACTGGCTACCCAAGAAGAGGAACCTGTTCACTAGCAAGTGTGGATCCAGGGGTACAGACACATGCAAACAATGGGCTTCCTCTTTCTGGTTGGCACCCTGTCTGAACACTGAGAACTTAGAGAACAAGGAACTATTCCACTAGCACCCTTTAATTCAAGGTGCAAAGCCAATTACACCTCTCCCCATAGAGCTTAACAAAGCAGGCCTTGTGAGTATCAGGTGACAATGTTCAAAACAAAGAACACAGAGGGCCAGGGATGCAGGGAACAGATAACACATAAAATGTATTCTTAGCGCCTCTACATAATGCACTCTTAAAAGGACACCAAGAGAAGTCGTCTTACCTTCTAGGAATCAAAAGCTGGGCTCTGATGGATATCTATTTTTGGACCTCTGTTCAGGGAAAACTCGCCCGGCAGGTGAGAATACAATAGCGTGACTCCCCTGGGCCCCAGGAGAACTCAGGGTGGCTGGGTAGTCTGCACAAAGCAGCTTGGAGAGAGCAAGGAGGCTAGTATTCCCTTGTGATTCTCAACCCACTCGGTGGCTTTGCGACACGAACAGTGTCAGCAGCAGGGCTGGGTGGCAGAGAGACTCACAGCAGTGCCCAGGACAGAACGAAAACTCCTGTCTGACCTACACCAAATCTTCTGGAATATACATTTCCATAAGGAAACAGTAGGTTTCTCCAAAGGTTTCTTCTAGCCCCCATCCCCACTGCTTCTGATGGAATTTAATAGAGGAAGGTCCCACGTCAGGCACAGTGCCATCCTGTGCACTGTGGACGGCAAGCAGCACCCCCGGCCTCTTCCATCCCCTGCAGCCAAGGCAGAGGAAACTGTCTCCAATGAAGTGGGGAGCTCATGGACCCTCTGGGAAAGTTACTGAAGGACAGGGGCACCTACACCTGAGCAGTCACAGGACAAATGTCCTCATCAGGCGCCAGTGCTTGCTCAGCCCACGGAGAGACAGAAATGAGTCTTAACTTCTGCAGCTAGAAAATTCGATCTTCTTGTGTCCTCTGCTTCCCCCAACGGGGTACTGGTGGCACTTGATCTTGCAGTCAATCTCTTCCAACTGCCTCCAGAGCACTGTTGGGGGTGAGGCCCCGACTCCCACCCTACTCTGTGACAGATCCTGGCATGCATTTTAATGAGGGACTGCTGGATGGCCATTCCCCACCAGGACTGCCTTCTCACTAGAGCTACGAACGGTGCCACTGAATCTTGCGCTGTTGAAATCACCCGTGTAGTCCTGAAATCCCAGTAAGTAGAGGCTATGCAGATGTGCGTAGACAGCACACTGTAACAATTCTTCTACAAACTTACACGCAGAAATGTAAGAACCACTAAAGGCAGAAATAAAAGTGAACAGCATGCAGCTGGTTAGACATTCCAAGTAGCGTGGTTCTAAAATAGCTATCAAGTCCCTGGAGGTGGTTAAGGAATTGGTTCAGGATTCCAAAATGTTCCTGCTTGCCTGCTGGTTTTACTTTATTCCATGTAATCTTCTATTAAGATGCTATCGCTTTAATATGCATGCTCAATGGCTCACTGATAGTTAAGGGAATTAAGTGAGACTGGAGCCCTCCTGCTCAGTTACTTAATAACTTCTGCGTATCCGTGACACAGGGCAGCCCAACTCCACCCTTAAGCTCAGCATCTCCTTGGCTTGGGTTGCATTCCCAAGAGAAGGCAGAGAAATCGCTCTGCTCCTGCCTGGAATTCCTCTCTCTCTCTTCACAATGTCCCATAGCCCAAGTGCTTCCTATCTGCTTGTGTTTGCCCCCTGCTTCATTGTGGCCTCTTGATGATCAGTTGTATGTCTCCATGGCTTTCTGTAAGTCAATTAGATCTTGGGTTCCAGAGAGTTCCCAAATGCCTAGCTCAACTATTTGTTTGTCTGTTTTTCCAAATCCCCCACACAATTTTAGTTGAGGAGGCCTGCAATGGCTTTCAAGCTTCATATTCTACTTTTAGTCTTTCTGTTGCCACAGAAGCCCTGCACCACGGTGGGTGTCAGGGCCAGAACTTCAAGGCTATGCCTGTGGAATCCCCGGAGGCATTGCGGGCCTAACAGGATGGCTACCTCCTCCTGACCCCAGTGCCAGGTAAGGACCTGGCAGATGGGTCGGCAGAGGCCAAGCTGGATCACTGGGAAGGAAGCTCCAAGCAGCTGGAGAAATGGTTTGCTTCCAACCTTCTGTCCCTTCCCTCTACCCTGGGTAAGGTGTCCTGTGTCTGTGAACTGACATTATCTTTGCTAATCCATAACAGGTTGGACAGTGGGGCTGGGAGGTGCATGCTAGCCTCATTTTTAAAATATTGCACAGTCCCAGATGGAAAAAAAAAAGATGGATATCATTTTCTCTTGATATCAGGCTCTAGAGAGGGAGAAAAAGGGCCCCCAAAAGAGGCATCCACAGAAAGCACCTTGCACTTACCCTGCCTGCCAATCTCCCTGGAACTCCCAACATTGCCCTTTTATGGACACTGCCTTGGTCGGCATACTGAAGGCCAAGAAGCTCATGGAAGATGGCTAGGATGAAGTTTGTGTTCTCTGAGCTACACCCATGTACTCCAAGCAGACTGACATCATCTCAACACTTTCTGTATCCGCCCAGGAGCACAGGAAGGGAAAGGCGGCACCAGGTGAACGTGGCTTGGGATGATGTGACTGTGCCCTGCTGGGCAGGCTTCAGGGATGACAGTGTGGGTGCAGAAAAACCATGCAGATGAGCGACATTGGCAGGAAGGCCCCGACGGGGAGTGCAGTCGGGGTTCCCACAGTGGAGGAGACACACAAGGTGCCACTGATCCTATCGCCAAGGTGAGGGACCTGAGGACATCTTGAAAATGGCGGAGGACCAGAGAGAATGCTGTCAGCTGCAGGGATGAGGCCACTCGGTGCTTATAGAAAGGCAGAGCAGCATTCAGCAAAGAGGCATAAAGGCAAGAGTGAAAGCCACTCTGGAAGCTTGGCTCTGCGTATTATGCATCCACTCTGACAAAACACCCAGGGGGATCTTGGCGGCGACATGGGCCATTTATACGGCAGGAGGTAGAAGGCGCTGCTAGCTAAGGTTGGTTTGTAATGTGATGGTAATTCACACAGAAATGTCTCTGCTTTCAGAATAACCCAGACTGTTTTCATGAAGGCTACAGGGAAGCTGCCAGAAGGGACAGTGGCAGAGCTCAGAGCACTGAAGGGGCAGTGGGTAGTGGAGTACAATTTTCTACTCTTCAAGGAAGCCTCAAGTGATAAGTGTTATTATTTTCAATAAACAAAAATGTAAGCGGTTAGCAAGTTTTAATAATTATCCTCCACATACTAACCTTCTTTCAGGAATCATTTGCATGTTGGAATCATCTCCCCATTTGTATATTGAATTCCTAGCCCTAAGAACACAAAATGTGACTGTAGCTGGAGACAAGGCCTTTAAAGTGGTGACCAAGGGAGTATGAGATCCTTAGGGTTAGGATGGCCCTAATCCACCCAGACTGATTCCCTTCCTGTCAATGCAGCCAGGCACAGAAGGAAAGACCATGAGATGACAATGAGAGAAGCGGCCGTGGAAAGGTGGAAGAGAGAAAATTCTAGAAGAATCACTTCTGCCAATGTCATGGTCTCAGTCTTCTAACCTCCCAGTGTCTGAGTCAGTTTTGAAGCCACCCATCTATGGCAGCCCTAGAAAACTCAAACCACAACCTCAAAGACAGCACTAGGATAAGACTAACATTTGGTACAAAGAAGCTTAGAAATGTCTGCATTCCAAAAATGCACTGGAATAATTTAAAGATAAATAATAACCTGAGAAAACATGCCAACAAATGGGGCTAAGCCTTAATACATATTCTTAAAAGCTATGTCTTACGTATCCATAAAAATTATACAACCTAAAGAAAATGTAACAAAGCAATGCAGAGAAGCAAATGCATGATGAATAACACCCTGTAAAAGTAATAAAAGCAATGCAAATTAAAATAACAGCCGGGCGTGGTGGCGCATGCCTGTAATCCCAGCACTCGGGAGGCTGAGCCAGGAGGATCTGTGCGAGTTCGAGACCAGCCTGGGCTACAAAAGTGAGCTCAAGGCCAGCCTGAACTGGATAATGAGACCCTGTCTCAAAAAGACAAAAAATAAATAAATAAATAAAAATAAATAAATAAATAAAATAACAAAATATTGCTTTTGGCCTAACGTATTGGCAAGAAAAAAAATGTTTATTGATTGCTGAGAATGAAGGATTGTCTTATGCCTTATTACCACCAAGGAAAAAAGTATAAGGAAAGCCACATTAAAAGTGAGTAAACCTGCTTTATTTTTAAATTTACCAAGTTAGAGTAATTAATTTTTACATTAGGATTTCTATTCTCATAAAACCACTAATGCAGGATTTCATAACCACAGCACTTCTCACCTCTGGTTCAGATAGCTCGCTGCTCTGGGCAGGCCCTTCTGGACACCATAGCTAGCAGCATCTTAGGCTCTAGCAGCTCCATGCTCTGCAGCTGTTGAAGTGTCCCCTGGGTTGTGTGAGGCAGAATGTTCCCTAGTTATGAGTCAAGGCACTACCGGTGCTGATTATAATCTTGATTTCTGAAACTCTTCTTAAAGGTGACTGACTATAATCTTGTGTTTAAAACCTCACATGATAGCCAGGTGTGGTGGTACATGCATGTAATTTCAGCATTCCAGGAAGCTGAGGCAGGAGTTAAGACCCAACCTGGACAACTTAGCAAGACCCTGCCTCAAGACAAAAGAATAAAGAGAAGGATGCATGCCTCAGGGAGAAGGACCTGAGCTTAATTCCCAGTACAGGAAAAAAAATATGATGCCATATTCCAGTTTTACTTGTGGACATTTCAATCACAAATCATAAATCTAATGTTTTAAGTACATAAAAAGGAGATGAGACAGAAACAGGGATAAATTTGAATCATACAATTTCTTTTTTCTTTAAGTTTCTCAGAGACCAAAGGACAGAGAATTTGAAGAGAACCACAAGTATCTGAAGACCGCATGTGGGCAGTGTGGTCCCTGCCTCAGCGTATTCTGTCCCATGCAGCGCTAGGGACCTTGTAGTTTTGGTGACCATCTGCTTCCATCTGTCCTGGGTAGCAGGCGCTATCCCACGGGTCAACCGTGTCAGGTGGCCCATCTGGCCCACACTGTCACTCGTCTCCTGGATGCCAGCACGGGGTCTGGGGACAGGTACGTGGCTCCCAGAGTCACTTTCTGGAGATGCTGTAAGAGGCCTGGAGGAAAGGCTTCTCTTTTTCCCACCAGGCATGGCTGAAGCAGGAGCTTTTTCAGCCCAGTTCCCTCCACGCGGTATAGGACTGTCTACTGGGAGAGACATAAGAGAGAGAAACCAAAACAAGCTGGGAAGAGAGGGGCAAGGAAGGCCAGAGGGTTGGAGGCCTAAGTACGCCCAGTTCCTGCTTCTTCACACTTTGCCTCTGTTCTCTGAACTACCCTAAACTTTAACATGGTAACAAACATGTTCTTCATCAGCCTCAGCAAGCTGGAATTGTGAATCTGCTACTCATAATTGAAAACCTCCCAACCCATCAACCCTACCCTATCCATCTGCTGTCCTGAATTTGAATCTTGTTAACATGAGTGACACAAAAACTCACCTTCATATCTCACATTCCACTGTAGCCACTGGAAATGGTCTTTTACTTTCCAGCTATAGACCTCATATACAAGGAGTGATCAAAAGCTAGTCTATAGGGAATGCTTAATTGGCTTTAAATTACAGCGAAAGGTCTATAGCCCCCTCCAGGCCCTCCCTTGCCTTTGAACACATACATCCCACTGTTCTTGACACTTTCTGGATCAGCTCTGCAAGGTCTCTTTCCTGAGGGTCTTACTAGCTGCGCTAACCTAGGTGTTCCAGTGTTCCAAGGCGATGAAAAATACGAATCTTTCCTGGTCACGGTGACTCCAGGGAAGAGAAGTCGTGGGGTGCCAGATCAGGTAAACAACGTGGAGGAGGACACAATGTCATGTGCCTGCTAGCCTGCCTTTCTGTTGGATGGCATCTGGCGGCAGCAGTCACATTTTTTGTTAACTTATTATAGTGTATTCTATAAAGATATGAAAGAGGACTTCTAGGGCTGCTTCAGAAGATGACACGATGGGGTAGAGTGTTCAGAGTGAAGGACAGAGGATCTTAAGGAGGATTCCCAGCAATGTGTCTTACTCTGTGTCATTATAGTTTTTAAAATATAAACATCCATTAAATGCTACAGTCACGTTCCTTGTACCTGTTCATCCTCCAAGCCTGTGTTCCCTCTCTGGGCCATCAGCAGAAGCCATTCATGGATTGCAAGACTTACTCCACTCCAGTGTTTCCCACAAAACACTACATACTTCTCTGAGATATTAATAAATGCAATAAAAATAATTTTGGAAAGCTATAGCTCCTAAAAGCCACTACACATGCTGTATACTTTTCATGACTTCCTTGTGAAGCAGGTACCATCATCAGCCCATTTTGCAGAGAAGAACACTGAGGGAGAGATGTTATTTAACTTGTTCAGTGTCTGATATCCCCATGCAACCCCAGCCAGAACACAAGCCACGCCTGTCTCATTTGCTAGTTCATGTCTATGACCACCATAAGGTTCTGTGACAAAAGCTTCCTTTACTATAGGTCTTCGCAGGGCCTTCATGAAATCCACACAGACTATAAAATCTCCATACACCATCTACAATATTTTCCAAATGTGTTTGTTGAGAACATATTGCTTTCACAGTACCTCCTGTGGCACCGATTGCTCATAGAATATACATGGGCATATGATAGAAAGCCATTTGCCTCTTGAGTTTCTCAGGAAAGAACAAGAATTACTGCATAATCTTGGCCAGAAATGCAGTGGAACACAGCAGAGCGAACTCCCTCGTTCAGCCCCATATTGGATTAGCATCGCCTGCACCGTGGGACTCTCTCCAGGCAGGCAGCCCCAATCCTTAAGTAGTTCTTTCCACTTCACACTGAACAGTCAGAAATCAATTAGCTGCAGCTTCCAGTGTGCAGATTAGCAGGAGAAACAACGAAAGAAGCCAAACCTTTACATCCAGCTACCGCCAAGGGGACACCAGTGTGTCCCAGTCCGCCAAAGACATCTGATTCTTCTGGCTCAGGCAAGGACCAAAGTCACACAGTGGGATGGCTTCACCTGAAGGTCCTCAACAATCCCCATAAGCCGTGCTTAAGCAGCCCCTCCTGCCACTCCCATATCAGCCAATCAGGCTCATTCCCAAGGGTGTAGGGGCTGAAGGAGAAATTAACTGGTGTGATCCAAAAATATGCTAAAAGTTAGTATTTTTAACTTATCACATTAGACACCCGCTACCATGAACCCTCCTCTGAATCCTCCCCCTTACTTCAAACACTCTCATCCCGTCCTTCTTCCCATTTTCTGGAGCAGTTCTGCACATCCTCTCCTGGGAGTGTCTCTGGTTGTGTTGTCCTGGCAGCTGAGGAGTCCTCAGTCAATTCAAAACATTTATCCTTCGTGTCATTTTGATTTCAGACAAGAGCCAGAAGTCACATAGTGCCAGATCTGGTGACTAAAGTGGGTGGGGACACAGCGTCCTGGTTTCACGAGCCTGCCTGTCCAGAGAGTGGCACTCGGCAGCAGGGCTCACAGTAAGTAGAAGCATATCTCCTAAGGACACGAACGGGAACTCTCACTCAGAACTGCTTCAGAAAGAGGTAAGAAGGATGAAATGTGTGTGCACAACGCTAGAGTCATATCTTGAGGGGAACTCATGGCAATGGGTCTTCTACGGGGGTGAGCGTTTTTGTTTGTGTAATGTTTACAGCACGCTCCAATCACAGGTCATGGCGACTTGTGATACACGGCTGCCACCCATGTCCTCATCAAAGCTGCCGTTTCCTGAGCGCACCCTTGTGTTCACAGTGATCCTCAACCTCAAACGTCCTGTCCCCTCCCATGGGCCTGCTTCAAAGATTGTTATCTAGACAACAAAGCTAGCATGCCAGGGCCCCTGAGAGCAGCCCTGGCCTCACGGGTCCCAAGCTACCCATCGATACCTGAATCCCTCTTCCTTGCTTCTACTAACCTCCCCCTATTCCGTCAGGTTCCAGGGACCCTTGAGGGCAAGAATCTAACCCTTTGCATCTCTATCCTCCCTGTCTTCTCCAAAAAGCAAGGGAAATAACAGCTCCATCCTTTACAGACAAGTGAGTGAGTGAAAGAATGAATCAGTCCTTAAAAACAAATTCAGAGATTTTTTTTTTTTTTTTTTTTTTTTTAAGGAGTGAAGATTTCACCAAAGGGTAGTGTCTTGTTAAAATTCAGAGCTGCCTGCACGGAAACCTTGAGGTGTATCTTCCAGCAGTGGCTCTTCCATTGTCTGCCTGGACAGGAATAGAAGCAGGGCTGCTAGAGGTAAGAGTAGATTCTTTTTCCTCCTGGAGAAATTTCCATCCTGTCAAGAACAGGATGAGATCCAAGCCAGGCTCTGGGCCGGGATATCAGCATTTCAACTGGAAAGTTCATTGCTCTGCAAATGAGCACACCCACTCCCCACCTTGCTGTGCCTTGCTGGGTATTTGCTTTGTAAATTCCTTCTCTGCTACTTGGTGCCAGTGGCTGCTGCCCTGCTCCCAGGAGCCCTATCACTCCTGGTGTGTGCAGGCCAAGCTTCCCCAGAGGAGGGATGAAGCCCAGGCCCAACTACCTATCACAGGGCCCAGAGGCTCAGTCTCAGGAAATGCTGGAGCCTTTCCACCATCCTGCAGCCAAGCACTCAGAGTTTCCAAAGCTGCTGATCAGAAAACAACCCTCAAAGCCTCCCTGTCCAGCAGTAGCAGAACTCTGACAACCACTGCAACAGATGACCAGGGAGGTGCTCTGTAGGACTTGGGGGCAAAGGATGCCACGCCAAGAGCAAACAGGCTCAGGATACCATAGCTTCCGTCTTCTTAGCCCTCCCTGCCCCCAAGTCTCCTGGATCTCATTCCCTAGATGACCCAGCTTATCTGCTGAGGAGGTTGGCCTGGGCGTTAATCCTGTTTCCGGCACCTCCAAAGCCCTGAGACTGGACAAGTTACATAATATGGCTGAGCTTCCATCCTTCTCTGTGAAGCTGGAACGACAGGAGACTGCCAGCCGAGAGGATGTACCCAAGTGCAGGGCTTTGGTGCTGACAACTTTTCACTGTTGGTTGTAAGGAGCAGCCTCCCACACAAGGACCCTCAGTGGCCTTCTCCTTGGCTTCTTCCTCCTTCCCTTTCTTTTCTGAGGCAGGCCATACAAAGCTGAAATCCCATTCCTTAAGGCTGGTCAGATAATCTAGAATGCCTTTCCTCCAAAGCCAGTCATAAAACCTCAAAAGGACATTTCAGAAAGGTCATTCTTTTCCATCTGTGTGTCCTTCCTGCCCTGTATAGTACCATTTGTTGTCTTCTGCTTGAGGGACATATCCTCAGGTAGACAGGGGAAGCCATGGTCCACCTGGGGTCTAATGGGCTTGCTGTTCCTCTGAACCTGTGGTTTTACTGGGAAGGAGAATAGGAAAGACTCAGCTTCCTATTTGCTCATGAGGCTGGGCCAAGCGTGTCTCTAAACAACCCCAGCCAGGTGCAATGGTGCCTACCTGTAATCCCAGAACTTGAAGGGGCTGAGGCAGGAAGATCAAAGACTTGAACCCAGCCTGGGAAATGATTGGAAGTAAAACAAAATTTAAGAAAACCTGGGGATGTAACTCAGTGGTAAAAGTGTCATTGGGACTTCCAGATGTGTGCTGCTTCTACTGTAAACTCAGTTACTGCTATAATCTCTCTGTCAAGTAAATGATTGGTTAACAAAAAGATTTTTTAAAAAGGTATTAATTGAGAATAGGAGACTAGGCAAAATACCATAGGCTTGACAGGCTACAACTTTGTACATCCTTAGATTTCTAAATGTCTGTGTAAAAATGTGTAACTGCTTTTATTACAATCTGTAGAGATTTATTAGAATATCAATGATTGAAGGAAAATACCAATGTCAAGCTAAGTCTAAGATGTATGATATTTAGAAAGCAGTGAGGTTGAGCTCAATTACCTATGTTATGAAGTAATTGTATCATGAAGCTTTTCTGCTGGGGGTTTGAGAATGTAAGTTAACAGACCAAAAATTGGAGAAAAAGAAGGGCTATGTGGATAGCCATCATTTTGGCTCTAGCCCCTCAAGGTCAGTGAGGACTCAGGACATAAGAGAACATGTGCTGTAACATCCTATAACTCAGGAGTTTCCCAAATTTTCTGGTCAAGGAGATTATGGGACCTCAAAGGAAAGGGATAAGTGAAGTGTAGTGTGCCTAGGGAGAGTCACTTGGGGAGAAAACATTCTCTCAGGCTTTCAGAAAGAGCAAACTGGTCAAGCATTGGCCGTGACTTATCCTGATGGCTGACACTGACAACAGTTCTACAAAGCACTGCACGTGGTTCCAAAGTTAATCCTGAGGAGATTTGACCCTGGAAAGTACAAATGATAAACAGACAGGTCTTGCTTTGGCTTACACTCGATCACCCAACAGAAAAGCTTAATTACGAAGCACAAAACGCAGAGCTAGGTTAATATGATGAGCTATAAAAGGCTTAAATCAACGGCCTTTAACATTGCCAGTTTCACCGGTAACCCACTGCAATTATGAAACATTGGACTATGTATACAACTACTTCCTCCTAGTCCAAAGGGAAGAAAACTTTTTCTTCTCTTCTTCTTCTTTTTGTTTGTTTGTTTGTTATTCCCCCCTTTGGAACCAATATTGATTAGAAAATTTGTCACGCCTGCACCCTGTGCTGTGTATAACATTTGTAAAGACAATATGCAGTGTCTCAACTATTGCGAATGTGCTACTAACATGTTTTTGAAACTTTCATATTGTTATCTCTTATTAAAAGTAATCAAAATCAAAAGAAAAAAGTGTCATTGGGTTTAGTTCTCAGTACGACAATGATTTTTAAAAAATAATTACATAGAAAGAGCTTGAAAATGTTTCCGAAGACAGACCAGCCAGAAGACATGAATGTCTCCTACTTTCAGAGTTGAGATAGAGTCCACCCTTTGGGGAAATAGGACCTACATTTCTCATCTAAAATCCAGACTATGAGTTGCGTCCTGAAATTGCCCGTCTGCTCACCACCCTGTCCAAAGCAATGTTTTGGATTCAATTTTTCTTAAATATTCATTTTTCCCTTGCTATATCCCTTGCTATACCATATCTTTTGGCTCCACCTTTATAGGTTAAAATAACCACGAGTCAAAAATGTTAGCAAATAAAGCCATGAATGGTGGTTCCTGCCTGAAATCCCAGCATTTAGGAAGGTCAAGGAGAAAATGCTTTGAGTTCACGGCCATTCCAAATTACGTTGTGAGACCCTACATCAAAAGAACGACAACAAAAATTGGAAAATAAAAATTTCAAAATTAACACAACAATGAAAGTACTAGAAAATTTTAAGAGGTAGTAGAAGTATTCACACTGTAAATATAGACTTGATATTTACAGTATAGAATTAAGGATTAATATTTATAGTGTAAAATTAAGTACTGTAAGTAATCAAGAAATGGCTTGAAGTATCTGGGAGGACATGCATAGGATGTGTATCTGTGGGATACTTAGGATAGCTACAGTCTATCCCACTGATTATTAGGCAGAACCTTATACACACCAGCACCACAAACAAACAAATCAATACCTTTTTCCCTTTTATCTCCTTAATCTTAGGATGATCTGTCATTTCCCCTGGCTTGTACAATACAAATTTCTTCCTTCTAGTTTTTATCTGAAAGCCTCCAAAAGGTGAGGTTTGTCTGAAGACAAGCCTGATTAAGGACACGCTACCTACCAGCATCGCCATGCTCTGAGGAATTTTCCAAAGGTAGGAATACTTAGATGTCAGTAGTCCCAGCGGGGTTTCCCCAGGCATGCAGATGACTGCAGAACTTCCTTCCAGCTTTCGTTTTGTAGGGAAACCCTACAAGTGCTACATGGCAGTCCATTATCTATACCAGGAAAATGGGGTGTGCAGTTCTACTGTGGACGCAGCGCCATGGATGGCAGCCTGAGGTTGTCCCTTGCTCTCCAGCATCCTGGAGACAGCGTTCTACAGTAGAGCTTCCCACAACCTGTCTGCAGCTCGCTGGGCTGTGGTCAGATTAAAGGTGGCAGAAGGAGAACAAAAGAACATCTAAATCAGGGTGAGCAGCTTGCAGGGTCAGTGCCTTGAAGAGTCTGCTTGGGCTTCTCCTTTACTTCCAACTATCAGAGGTGAGTAATCTAAAATTCTCTCCACCTGCATTTAGTTCTAACAAACTCAGGCCTCCACCTGCTGATCTCTGCTTTGACAAGGACTCTGTTCTGAAAAAAACAAGACAAACCACAAAAACAATGACAGACAAGAAAAGAAAGCCAGCAAGTTTGCTAGCTTGATAAGGTTCACTGTGAGAAGGAAACAGAACAGGCTACCATGCACCTGATCACTTGATTGTTACCTTATAACCTTCCTGTCTAAAGGAACACATCAGCCACAATAGATCTGAGGGAAGGAGGGGCTGACTGGTTTCTCTCAGCGGAGCTGCTAATGGGGGCTGATTCTGGTACTCAATTAGAGGATCTGTAAATTGGATGAATGAGGTCAAATAAAACCAAATTCCACAGGAACTTGAAGATTCTTATTTTTCTCAGAATAAAGGCTACTCCTACACTGGCTAAAGTAAGGGGCATGAGAAAGGGGGGAAAGGAGAGAAAAAGGGACTGAGGGAGGAGGGTTGGAAAGAGGGGCGAAGCTAAAAGGGGCAGTTTTGAGAGCCCCCACACCTGGATTTGAATGCAAAAGCAGATGAGGTTTAAATGTCCGGTGTAAAATGAGCATATGCATTGTCTTCTATCTCTGCCAACAGAAGAAACGGGCCAGAACAGGACCAGAGGGCTGGCAAGATGGCTCAGCTGACTAAGCACCTGCTCTGGCAAGCGCAGGGGCCAGGGTTCGATACCTGGTCCTGAATGCCACACTGGCCCTGACGACATGGTGCAGCTGAGCTGGCAACCAAGTCCAGGCATGGTGGCGTATGACTATAATCCCAGCACTGGGGAGGCTGGAAAGAGGAGGATTGCTACAAGTCTGAGTCCGAGCTGCATAGTGAGACCCTGTACCAAATATATAAATGGAAAAAAAGAAAACAAAAAGAATAGGACAGGACTAACACAGACAGGCTTGGGGTTGGTAAGAAAGATACTGATGCTTCGTCCTTGGAGCGGCTGAGATGCAACTGCACAAGGGCAAGGTGACAGATTTTTAATATTCTTAAATGATACAAATTAGAAGGAATTGAGAATAAAAGAGAGGAGCTGGAGTCCAGGGAGCCCCAGGATGCTAGAGCCCCTAAAAGAACACAATGCTGGCTGCTGATCCTTCACTGAGACCAGACTAACCCAAATAGAAGCTGGACAGCCGATTTCCTGGCCAGAAGGTGCACAGGCGATCCACCTGGAGGGACCAGAGGGCAAGTGCAGGCTGCTGGTGCAAGACACGCCACTCGCACACCTCTCCTGCTGGACCTGTCTGTTGTGCACATGCATGTACACAACTAAGTACACAGCCACTTCCCTGTGAGTGAGAGCAAAGGCACCTCCTCAGTTTGCTCAACTGCAAAATGGAGAAAGCCCACAGCACCCGTCTCACTGGTTCCTTAGGACAAATAAGTGCCAAAATGATGACCATGGCGAACGCGTGCCATGGACCAGGTGCCAGGTTCCGTGGAGAGCAGAGCAGTTCACACAGAAGTTCTGCTTCATCACCCTGTCACACAAGTGCTACTGTAACCTTCACTCCAAAAAGGAAGAGATGGTGTCACAAGGACAGTAGCTGCCAGCTGGGCTAGTGAGCAAGCTGACCTGTCCCAAGCTGGCCCTTGGAGCCCAAGCACTGAACTTGTCCAACCTCAGGACCCACAGCTCTTGGCAGTGCTGGGCAGAGGGTGAGAGCCAGACATCCCCAGCCCATCCCTCATCCTCAGGATGAGATGACAAATCCAGGCTTCCCCAACCAGGACAGTTCTAAAGGAAGAAGGGTCCAGGGTCTGCATCTAAATTACCAATTGCTGGTGCACTTGTCCACCTCAAGCTTCTGTAACACCAACTGTGGCTTCCTGAACCTGCTGGTGACTTTGACTCTGTGGACAGTGATCAGCAGTAGCCTGAGATTTCCAGGCTCAACAAAGACTCAATTCTTGGTGCTATGATAGAAGCTGCAACTTAATACTACCTCTGAGAAACACTGCAGAAAAAATAGCCCAGGGCTCAGAGCATAATTTCCTGTGTGGTAAAACAGGGATCTTTTCATGACCTCTATCTTTTTACCTTCCACTCAATAATGAATGGATATTTAACTTTTGCATGAGTTAAATATACTCTCCCACCTCCTAGAGAGAGAACAGAGAGATTCTTTCATAAGCAGATAACATGATTTTATTTCCACTAACAAGGAATAATCTTAATTGACATCTAACTCTGCCAGAGAACAGGCTCAGAACATGTACTGAAAACTGAAATAATCACTTTTTGGTAGCAGGTCTCAGCACTTAATGAGCTTATTATGGCAAAGAACCTTAATAGCAAATCAATTCACTGAGGTACAAGAAAGTTCACTGGGATATGTAGCTTCAAGTGAAAGTTTGTAAAACTTGACTGAGATTTAAAAAAAAAATACGCTGTGGTTGACACTTCAAACATCTATTTAAAAATCATCCAAACCAAGATTAATTCAGCATAATACACATAAGGCATGCAGGCTGGGGGCCAAGCAAACTCAAATGACTTTCTTTGAGAAGAAGTTCCAGATGTGCCTGTGGGCACTCTTAACTGGCACTCTTAGGAAGAGATAGGCAGATCAATTTGAGGTCCTTAGCTTTCACAAGGATTTCACTCCAATACTCTGTTCAGATAACTGGTTTAAAGACCCTGCAAAGAATAAAGAATAACTGCATATGTCCTTGATGAGGAAGGATAATACAGAACTCACAACCATCTACAGTGGGGGTGACTTAGCATCTTCACCCAGAAATTCTTATAAACAACCTTAAGAATGAGAGCTTGGCTTAAAAACTTACAGTGAAGCTACAAGACAGAATAAGAAATCCTTTAAATAAAAACACAGTGACACTAAGCAATGGTAATAGCATATTTTCACTGACTGTATGTCCCTTAACACTCAAACATGAACAGGTACTTCCTGGGTATAGGTCCAGTACAATGGTAAGAACTTAGGACGGGGAGAACTTTCATATATTACTTGTAAACAAATAGGACTGCTTTCACAAACAGTTTGCTGAGTCTCTAATAATACTAAACAGACACTTTCATATAGCTGAGCAATTTTCCTTCTGGGGATTCATCTCAGAGAAATGTAAACACAGAAGGAAGAGCAAAGACTTATGTGCAAATGATCATAACACCTGCTTTTTTTTTAAACCTAGATACAACTCAAATGCTCACCAGTTGATGAACTCAAAAACCAAATTACAGAATATCATCCATACAATGGGGACACTGCACAGCAATAAAAAAAAAAGAGGAAAGTAACGATACACTTGTTATTAGAAATGAATTATGCTAAGTCAGGGCTCTACTTATTTTTACAAAGTTGTTCATTTCTTTGCTTTGTTTGTTTATTGGTACTGACCATTAAACCTAAGGTCTTGAGACAAAGCTACATCCCCAACTCCTTTTTTACTTTTTATTTATTTTAAGAAGAGCCTCACTAAGTCACTAAATTATCCAATTTGGCTTTGAACTTGTGATCCTCCTGCCTCAGCTTCCTACAATGCCAGGATTACATGCTTTGTCTACCACACCTAGCTACAATGAGAGCTTTACAGAATTTATCACAGAGTTTATGTAGTTACATATTTCAGGGCTCAGAAAATGACACCCCAAGGACAATGTTGGGGGCATGTTGATCACTTTAATCAAAAAGCAGCTGGAAGGCTTCAGAAGCAGAGTCTCTGATCATCTCCTACTCTTCTGCTTTGGTCCCATCTAAGCCCTGAAAGTAAATCTTAGAAACCAGAATTCTCCCATAAGAATGGTTCTAGAAACTAGAATTCTCCTTCCCCAAAACAAGCCATGAAATCTGTAAAATTTACTTTCACTCTCTTCACCCTGGAAGACTTTAATTCCACAACTCCATGCCCAGGAGGAAAGAGTATCACAGAGAGGTCAAGACACATCTGGACAGAGAGGCCAAGAAGAATGTGGACAGACAGGCCCTGCTGGGCCCCCTCACTTACAAGCACTGGTCCAGATCCACTCTTTCCGATTGCACTTCCACGCAGCTGTCCATGCTTCAGCAAAACTAAGCATACAAAGAATTTTCCCGAGGCTTCTGGGTCTTCACTTCTGAAAGCCTACATAGTGGGTAAGTCTTGATTGCAAAAATTTGTTCTGCTTCCCTTTTTAAACTTCTTTTGTGTCATAGGCTCAAGCTGTGGCTTTTGTGCAAATGGTAAGGAGAGGTATCACAAGCTTATGGAAGACTCTTGTCCAATAAAGACCATAGAGGCTCCAAATCAGAAATATTTACTACCTGAATCTTGACAGAAAAATTTGCCTATTTCTATCCTAAGTAGGAGCCGCATACAAATGGGCACATATTGTACAATTCAGTTTATAGAAAATTCTTGAAAAGACAAAAACATAGAAGGTATATCTGCAGTGGTCAGTGGCAAGGGGAGTGGTGGAGTGGACGCTGATGGCAGTAGTGGTCAAAAGAGCTTTCTAGGGTGGTGAAAATGGTCTGTTTATGGACTGGAATGATGGTCACATGACTGTTAATTTGTCCATTCGTGTTCAATAAATGCAAATGGATTGATTTCATTCTACCTTAATAAAACTAGCAAAAAGGAAATATATACATATATAATTTATATTTATACTATATCATTACTACATTCTGCCAAGTATTACCAGATATTGCCTATCTCCTGCTATAAGTATGCTCTGAAGTACTGAACCCAAAAGACCAATTTTCTGCCCAGATGAAGTCATTAAAATATAGTGGACCTCATCCTTCCCCTTGGCACACAGACAGTAAGGGTGAAGTATGAAGAGGCAGTACATTGCAATAGTGCTTAGACTCTGGCAGCCAAGCTGAACTCCAGCAATTCCTGAGCCTTTGCCTTCTCACTCTCTCTGGAATTCTCATACAATTCCATAAATATACTTCAGAGCAACATCAAAAGCCCTACACCACCTACTTACTTTCTGTCTTTCTTCCATACTCAAAATATCCACCTGTTTACTTGGCAAAGGTCCTTCAGGTATCACACAAGCATCTGAAACAAGTCACCTAAAACTGAACTCCTTCCTCTATAATCTCTTCCTCCTTCAGAGTTCCTGATGGTAAATGTGGGTGTCTGCTGGACCCTTCATTGGCCCCTCTCCTTTGTCCCTTCTGGGCTCCCTGGAAGACTGGACTTCCATCCAGTGTGGGCCCCATGTTCTCTCTTCCCTGGCCATAGCAAATATATTAGGGACATTTTGGGAGAGTGGGAAGCCTGGTCTAAGGCATTTGAAGCATAGCCTCCCCGGAGGATCAACTGGACCCACAGCAGATTCTGGGTGACCACAAGCTTCCACTGGCATGAAACCTAGGGTATGAGCGAACTTCCTCTATATAATCCAGGGATCTTTAGAGTTCATGCCCGATCTAGAGAGTTCTCCTTCATCCTCCCACCACCCTTCCCTCCACATGCATCTGGGCATGATCCAACTCTACTCTAACTGACTCCATGGGCCAAAGCAATCAGATCTTTCAGCAACACTGCCATCCCTTCCTTCTCCACAGAGCCATCATCTCAAGCAGCTTGTTTGATTCAGTCCCTGCCGCCGTGGCTCTCCACTGCTCTGGGGCTTAAAGCCAAAGTCTACCATGTGGTCCACCACGACCTGCAAAATCCCTCCAGCGCCCACCTATCTGGACCCTCCCCCACCCCTACACCCACATAGGTCCATGGTCACCTCACTGCAAGCTACTGTGGAATATAGTCTCCTCTCTTCTCTGTGCTCCACTATTTCTTCCTACCTCAACTACACTGTTGAAGCCTTTCTCTTATTAGAATGTGAGAAATGACTCTTGGATGGTCACATGTTTGTTTTTCAGTCAGAAGGCAAGAAGATAAGCAATGAATTTAAAATCTGACTTATTGGTGCAACATGAGCTAATCACTGGTAGAAGCAGAAAGAGAAGGAAGATACATCCAGAGCCTAGGAATCAGGAAAAGTGCTGAATGGGAGGGACAAGGAACGCAAAAAAGCCAGGGAAGGCCTCCTGAGGTAATTACAGCACAGAGGACTCTGACTGACCCCAGCGCCATCACCTCCCACCCAGTGCTTCTGCACTGACAAATGCAAATCCCTCAGGAACAATCCTTCAGGGAAATCTAGCTGTGACCTGCTCTCAGTCATGGGTTCTCTGACATCAAAGGAAGCCCTTCCCACATCCTGCTCATCTCTTCTCTTAGAAATCCTAGCACCCTCCCAGTGTGGTGGAGTCAGTCCCTTGATACACTTTTTCTATAGCACCAAAGACTCAACACAGTTTTTATCTCCTTCTCTTTATTAGCATAAAATGAGACCTCAGAGACATTCAGAAACCTTCATATGGCTGTGTGTCTATTTGGTATTTTGCCAAACATGAAATATGTGTTGCAAGTTCAGATCACAAGCTAAAGTGTTGACAACCACTCACTAGACAACAAAGGCTCCTCTGCAGAGTTGGATTCACACTTGATCATTTCTACCTTTACCTAAATGTTAATTCCATGGGCGGGGGGGAAACTTGCTTTTGTTTGCATCTTTCTTTCTAAAACTTTTAATGTACAAGTAAATTAACTTCTGAGTCCTATAAAGTAGACTTCAGCTCTGGAGAAATCCTTTGCTTTTATTTACTTTTTTTTGTTGTTGTTGTTTTGAGGATGATTCCTTTTGCTAATCAAGAGAACAAAAATAGTCAATCCAAACCAACTTTTCCTCTTCTTGCCATTTCACTACCTATGAAATTTGGCAAGCTTCACTCAAGGAAGGGAGGCAAACCAGGGAGCTGTCATGGTCTCATCCTGTTTCTCAGGTGCCAGACAGCTCCAGGTATTGGTTCTTCTATTACCATCGAGGGAAAAATAACACAGAAAGTGAATCCTGCTGCAGATAGATCAGAAGCATCTTTGTAACAGAGCTCTGAGTCTTTTCATGAACTCCTGGGGGCCCTGGCACTTGGAACTCATTAAAGATGATCTGAGGATGGCACCCTAAACATCTTTGTATCTGACAGTTATGAATAACTTTCCTAACTTGAAAGGTGAGAAATGTAAGTTTTTCAGTTTTCATCAAACTAAAAGCTCTTCGCCCCCACAGCTTCACATCTGAGCCTGCAAAGAACAGAAAAGCAATAGCTTCCATGAACCACTGACAGGTCCTCTCCTGTCCACACCTATAACTGGGGAGCACATCCAGTCCTTACTGAAATGCCTAACAGCAGGCCACCATTCTATGTTGTATTTTGAGTTCTGTGATGTGGTCCTACTTTCTTAGGGTGATCAAAGGCTGGACAAGTTGAAAGGGTGAAGGGTCTTTGCAAAGGACACCTGGGAATAAAACGCAACTGTTAGGGTGAGCGCTGATCAATTGCAAAGCTTGCTACAGGGATCCTGGTGAGCTGCGAAGGTGACCACAGTGAAGCCAGGAGCTTCCAAGCTGCACAAGAATGACAGGAACCAAGCTCATTCTGGGGAGGGTTTTCCAACACCAAGGCCTCACAGGAGAAAACAGGCAGCAACAGGACACACGCTTAGCAATGGGTCAGGAAAAACTGTCCCACCAGTAAGGAGGGAGAAACACTGTCTTTCTTCTTGGAGTTGCTTTTCTCCCTCTTCTTTCTTATGATCAAAACTTTAATCTCAGTAATTATCCATTCAGACTCAGTGTAAAAACACAGAAAAAAACTAACAGTTGGAGTGTTATGGTATGTGTCTAGTTGTCCCCCCAAAGTCTCATGCAGTCACTGAGGCAGCAGTCTTTCAGAGTCTGTGATTAATTCATGATCCAATGCTAAGATTATGGGTATGAGTGCTACACCTTCCCTGGGGTAGATACCCTGAGTACCATAAGGAAGGGAGGCAAGTTGGCCTCTCTTCACTGTTGCTCCTCCCTTTTGGCTCTTGCCGTTTTACTGTTTTCTACCACCATGAACTACTGAGCTCTGTCATGTGCCACTCTGCCTTGGAGCCAGATGATCATGGACTGAAACCTCCACAAACTGTGAGTTAAACAAACTTTTGTTTTCTTAGTTCTGGATGTCAGGTATTTTATGCCAACAACAAGAGAAAAGTAACCGAGACATGAGGTAAAACAGTGTGCTCAGAGGGGACACCCACTCAGGGTCCCCCTCCTGTCCCTCTCTTGGATAGGAGATTTCTTTCCCTCAATAAATATGTTCTCATTAAAAAAAAAAAAATAAACCAGTGTGCTCAGTAACTCACCAATGAATCAATCAATGCAGAGAATCCAAATAGCACCGTTCTCCTCCCTAGGTGCCTCTGCTCCCTGCTACATAAGCAAAGATCCCAACCGATCACCAATCTTCTCTTGCATAAACAGAGACACAGCAGTCTTCTGCCATAGGCACCACTACCCCTCCAGTAGTGTGATTAATCTGCACAAGTATAAAAGTATATGGCTAATATTCATTATGTAACCTATAAAAAATTCCAACAGTAAGAAAATATCTGACAGGCGAATGGCCAAGCTATAATTTCACTTCCATGAACCACTGACAGTTCCTCTCCACCAAGCAGGTTTCCGTAGTCAAGAAAATGCCCTGGAGTATGTTTCCAAATTCTCAAATATCTTCACTTCACATTCAAAAGAAGTTAGTATGTATAAATCAGGAAATGTAGAAAGGGTATCTTTACTTTTTGTTCTTCAGGGTTCATAACTATGTTATTCTTCCGTAAGACAAAAGGAACTGTCTAGCACATTTTTTCCCCAGAGTTAAGCCATTTTGCATAAAACAAAAATGAACATTATTAGTCAAAACTATTTTGCATCAAACTTTACAATGAATCAGTTTTTATATGTTAAAAATTATATACTGGGTCTCAGAATATCTCAAAATACGGTACCTTGGCCCAATGGGTACTTGCAGTCGAAGTTAAGAGTCTCAGAAGCAAGATCTTTCTAATCCACTTTCCCTTCCTTCTTTGTTTCCCTTTCTCCCTAAGGCTGACTGCAGAAACCAGCATTCCTCTTCCCCAAGGCCAATCATAAACATTCTAGTTTCTTCCTCCATCCCAGGGTCAACCATATGGTAAGAATTGGCCATCCAGAAATCCTCAGGCCTACCTTGCATGACAGTAGTTTATCAGAGCCTCATGCTAGAAGGGATCTTGCCCTAAAACCAGAAAGAAGAAATGCCTCACAGAGAGGGCAAGAAGAATCTGAATGGAAGCTCTGCTGGGCTTCTCTTCTTTGTCTGACTTCTTTGTCTAATCACATTTCCATATAGTCACTTCTTCTCCATCAAATCTAAGCATAAAGATGGCTTCCCCAGACCTTCATTTTCTGAAGACTCCTACAGCAGGTAAAATGCTGCTTAAATGTATTTGTTCTGTCTTTCTCTTATTGACCTGACTTTTCTCATAGGCATGTCCACTCTGACCCTTACAAGGGGGAGGAAAGGAATCGCAACTCTCAGGCCTACACTCATCAGTATACACAGTATCTCATCACACAAGGGGTCTGTACAGTAGGTCAGCAGCTTCTATTCATTAATCACATTTTTCGAACTGGCTCTGAGGCATACAAGCTGAGACTTGGCTCACAATGGTATTCATTCTAATCTCCTAAACTTGAGTGTTTAGAACAACTGCCCAAACAAGACAAAAATATGGGCATACATCTGAATCCCTTATACTGTGTTTACAGGTTTCTATTTGGAGAAACAAAGGTCTAAAATCTCTACCCTCATACCAAGAGCCTGTTTGTAGTGGTAACTCAACCCTGGAAAGACAACTAGGACCATTTGTCTGTGGCCTCCCAGGCAATGTCACCTCCCAACATGGAGCTGAGAACTAGACCAGGCGCATCAACAACATCTGCCAGACTCCTCACAGAGGAGTCTCTTCATTCATTTCACAAAATTCTCAGATCTGTCGAGAGGTTCTGTGACAAGAGTGGAGCATACCTAGGTTACTGCTCACAGGAGTTTACATTCTTGATGTCAGAAATCAGACAGTGGACCTAACAGTTCATTGAGAAAGTGAAAGAACTCAAAGACACCACATGGTATCAAAATACTTGACATTTACAAAGCTTCATGACGATCACAATGGGAAAACAAAATATTTCTGCTGAGCTAGTCTGGTGTTTTCTGGTGGTTAGTGCACAAGGTCACCTTGTCTCGTGTTGGGATCTACCCAGGGGACTGGTAGAACACACTTCCAGGTACCTCTGTGTGGGTCATGGAGATGTGGACTTGGGCTCTATGTCAATCCCTGGCCCCTTCTGCTTGCACTGTTCCCTGTTCTGCTTCCTGGTCTCCATGAACTGAGCATCTCTGCTCGACCACGCCTTCTGCTCGACCACACCTTCTGCTAGACCACATCCTCCCACCAAGATGCTACTGCCTTGGAGCCAGCAGAGCACAGACTGTATCCCCTTGGAACACCAGCCAAATCAAACCTCTCCACCTTATGTTATGGATGTCAGGTACTGAGCCCAACGGTGGATAGCTGACTGGCAGACTGCATCTACCTCTCTCCCCGTTCCAACTGTGTCCCTCCCTGCTTTCCATTTCCCAGCCACTTCCTGGTACTGATCTAGGCACTGCATGCAGGACTCAGCCTGGGTGTCACGTACTCCTAGAAGATTCTCCCATGTAACCTAATGCCAGAAAAGCAGGCAGACACATCCCTCAGCACATGCGCATGGCTAGGCACCCTCGGCCCCTTTTTCCCTCTAAGCTATCACCATTTGGTAATTATCTGTCCCGATACATTGTCTTGACTCTGCTCTGGAGTGGGCACTCTCTCAGACCAAGGCTGTTGTCTCTTCACTATTATATCTCTAAGTACATAGTAAGTTCTCAGTAAATATTTAGTAAGTGAATAACTGAATGAAAGAATAAACAGATCTGATTTAAGAAAAACTACTTACATTTTAAGACCCTTTAAAAATCTTAAATTTGAATGCTGCATATGCAGTCTAGCAAGACATTTCTTTCAAAATAAAAATAAATAGTTTGGACTATAGTTCAGTGAAAGAACATACTTGGGTTGCCCCCAACACCTGACTGCCATATTCAATCAATCAACCGATCAACTGGGTAAGGAAGTCAAACAGCATTAGCTTTGTTAAATGTTGTAGGGAAGGCCCCAACCTACACAACAGGGCAAGAAAAATAAACATAGAAGGGGGGGCAGTCATCATTATAGAGATGATATTATTGCCTACAAGAAGCCTTGCTGGTATTAATAAGTCAAATTATTAAACTTCCCAAATACAAATCAATATATTAAAGTGATTTACACTTCTCTATACCAGCAATGAAACATTAGAAAGGACAGCATTTTGAAGAGATGAGGAAAAAAAAAGGAATAAAAGGGTACAAATCTTTTGTAAACAAAGAGGGGAGGAGGGGCTTATGGGAGGAGAGTGGAATAGGGATGAAAAGAAAAAATGGGTACAAATTCCATATGATGAATGCAATCATTATGTATATCTAAAATGTACCGATAAAATATATTTAAAATTTGAAACCAAAACAGGATACTTAGGAATGGAATTGGCTCTCTGTAGACTCAGCCAACTATATATGAAGAATATATATATATATATATATATATATATATATATATATATATGCATATATATATATATATGAATATATATATATATATATTTTTTTTTTTTCAGAAAGGATCAGGAAAATAGCTTAGCATCTTTAGCACTTGCCTGGTGAGCACAAGGTCCTTGATAGCAGAAAGAGAGAAAGAAAGAAAGAAAGAACAAATGAAAAGAAAGGAAAGAAGGAAGGAAGGAAGGAAGGGAAAGAAAGAAAGAAAGAAAGAGAAGGAAAGAAAGAAAGAAAGAAAGAAAGAAAGGGAAAGAAAGAAAGAAGAAAGGAAAGAAAAAGTTCCAGAAAGTTCCAACAAATAAATCTTGAAATTGCCATGAGGAAAACTGTCCTAGACACACAAGTTAGATGTGTACACTCCATTGCAGCCCCACCCTCCCACCGACCCTTGGCCCCAATACTATTCATCTTGTATCTCCACATATTCTGCCAAGATGCCTACAATGTTTATGTCTGTGTTAAATGCACAGACTTTTGTTCTTGTCATTATTCCCAGTACAATGAAATATAGCAACTATTTACACAGCACCTGGATTGTATTAGAAATTACTGGCAATCTGGACATGATGTGAAGTATTTGAGGGGAGTATGAGGGAAATAAGGTATGAAAATCGATTGTGCTATAGGTAAATGCACTGATTTCCCAAAACGAAGGTCATTATTATGTATCGCAAACATATATCAGTTAAACAAATGTATATTCTAAGTATAAAGTATTCAGGAGGATGTAGGTAGGTTATATGCAAATCTTGTGCCATTTTATACAGGGGACCAGAGCCTCTGTAGATTTTAGTGTCCCATGGGGTCCATAAAACCAGACCCTTATAGGTACTGAAGAATGGCTATATAAAATAAAATTTTGTAAGATCTTGCTGCATAAAATAGTAAAATGCATGGAGCACCAAAAGGAATGGAAAGATATTTATGAATGAGAAGACCCACTACTGTGAAGGTGTCCCAAAGGCCGTGTAACTGATGGAGGGTGTGCATCAGGATCTCCACCCGGAGAGCTGACATATGCCAAAGATGACAGAGAGATGAAGAACAAACTGTTTAAGAAAACGTACAGAATACAGAATAGTGTTAGCTGGCAAGAAGTGCTGTTCAATGCCTATTTTTTACTCCACCTTAAATCAAACAATTCCAAATGGTACATATTTGAATGAAAATGCCTAGACATCTAGTAAATCTTAGGATATATGAATATTCTAATTAACAAAGGCTAAGTACTATTAAAAAAAAAAAAAAAAACTAAACTAAAAAGAACCCAAAACATACAGAGCCTGACTGACTCAAGAACATATATTTGTTGCCGGGCATGGTGGTGCACGCCTGTAATCCCAGCGCTTGGAAGGCTGAGGTGGGAGGATCAGTGTGAGTTTGAGACCAGCCTGGGCTACAAAAGTGAGCTCAAGGCCAGCCTGAACTGCATAGCAAGACCCTGTCTCAAAAAAGACCAAAAAAAAAAGGGGGGGGGGACATATGTTTACCAAAGGAACCATAACATAAAATAATAAATTTTAAAACGTATGAGAAAATAAATTCTACATATGGAGAGAGATAGTCAGAAAACTTACAATCATAAACAAAGAACTCTGATGAGTCAACTTAAGCAGAATAACAAACTCAAAAGATATAAGATATATTCAGGTATTTCCTGAAAAAGAAAACATGCTGATCAAATGTGGTTAATCTCATGAGCAATCAGAGAAATGCAGAGAGAGAGACAGAGAGAAAGAGAGAGACTGAAAGGGGGAGGGGAGTAGTAGAGGGAGGGAGCAAGGGAGGAAGAGAGAGCCCAAAGTGCCACCACTTAATATTCAAGAGAAGAGGACATTACACAACTCATTGATCCCAAATGCTTGGCAAGTACATGGAGCAAAAGAAAGTGGAATGGCACAGCTTTGGAAGTGTCCTGCCCTCCCCACGTCACCTTCCTCCACCCCAACCCAAGACACGGCCCTCCTCTCCTCTCTTGCTCACACAGCCTGGGAAGACCCTGCTCATCCACCTCAGGGAGTGGGCAGAAGTATCCATCCTCCTCTTCCCTATCAGCCAGGAACTGAGAACAGGTAGATGCCGGCACCTAGGTGAAACCAACCATACTTTATGCACAAAATAAAATATACTAGAAAAAGAAAAGCATAAATGACAGCGACACATATCAACAAAGGGAAAGCTCACCAACATGGTTCAGCAGATGGTTCAGAGGTCTAAAGCTCCTGCTTAGGAAAGCTTTGGCAATTGCAGGTACCACGGTTTAATCCCTGGCACCACATGGTGTGCCAGCCCTACCCCCAGGGCAGGCTGAGCCGGCCATAATACAAAAATAAATATATATTATATATATGAAAAACAATGACAAAACTCTTTAATTACTTTTTCTCATTGTTGAGACAAATATCCATAGTTAGAAGAGGAAAGGAATAGCATGCTCGCAATTTTGCAATTTGAGGAGATTTTAATTCAGAGTTGAGGGGCCCGAGGCAGGGTGGCTAGGCAGATCACTTCACAGAAAAACTGCTCGTGGCAGGTGGAAGGCAGCCAGGCAAGCAAGGGGCCTCAGCAAGCTTTTGCTGCCCCTTCTGTACTCTCTAGGCTTTGGGGACCAGGGCAGTGGCAAGGCAATTGGTGGGCTGATTTGGTAATCACACACCTTTATTCCCAGGCTCACACACCTCTGAAAAGGCCCACCTGTGACCGCACAGGCCTTTGAAAGGTCACCTAAACACAACCATACAACTATGAATGAGATATCCAAGGCAATCTTTACTAGAGTGAAGATGAGAAGTGCAATCCAGGTTTCAGAGTTACTGATAATGTTCTATTTCTCAGAATGAGTGGCTGGTACCTGGGTGTTCATTTTATTAATGTTTGCCAAACAACACATATATATTCTAAAATTCTAAGTCCTTGTTTACCTCTAGGGTATATTTAATAGCTCAAATTCTATCATGAGTTACTATCACATATTTAGTGTATCTGGACACTTTGCTTTTGTATATAACAAAACACCACACTGAGGCAAAACAAGAAAGAATGAGGGTTTCTACACTAATAAATAGGGAAATCTTTCAAACTTTTTGTACACATCCAGATTAGCTATGTCTTACAAATTAATGAATGAATCCTTTCTTTCTGGAGGAAATAAAGCGCACATTTTCTGGTGCTGAAGATTTGAATCATCACCCTCAAGACTGACTAGCTCAGGGTACCTCTTGTGGCTCTACCTCTCAGCAGTGTGAAATTTCCTGTGCGCCCCCACCTTCTGCATTAAGTCACCACTGCCTGCTGGGTTAGTTAGACCTTTCCTTGGCCTGCCACAAGGTTATTTAGCAGGTACAGGGGAGGATGAGAACAGGGAAGAAGGTTGACTCAGAGACAAATTAGAAAGGAACTGAGAAATCATCACCCCAAAAAACCTTCTTTCCAATGTTACTAAAACTAATAAGAACAACTGTCAAAGGCCAAAACATGAAATGACTTAAATTGCTGCAAATACTATGAGTAATCACCATTTAGTGATTCCCCTGACCTTTAGCAAAGAGTGTGGGGTGAACCTTGGCTCGGCTAAGTTTCAGTTTAAAAAAAAACACCCAGTTGCTAGTTCCAAAACAGATGTATTATAGTGCTTGGTAGTGAGCGCTTCAAATCCCAGCACTCAGGAGGCTGAGGTAGGAGGATCACCAGGGGTTTAAGGTCAGCCTGGGCTACAAAGGGAGTTCAAAGCCAGCCTCAACTACATCGCAAAACCCTGTCTCAAAAGGAAAGTAAAACAAACAGGCACAAGCTAATGTATCGTGAAGAATGTCATCTTAGCCCTACATTTTAAAAATTAGGAAATAAATTAGAAAAGTTATGTGACTGAGGCACTTAATGCGAAGAAAGAAGACCTTAACTTTTGAGGTCAGGGGCTCAAGTCAGAATGCTGCCTCTATCAGGAATTAGCAAGCTGGCTCTTGGAATATCCCTTAAAGTGGGATTTTCCTCAGTTTCTCTATCTGAAAAACAAGAAAACCACTACTTCATGGAGACACTGTCTTGGTTAAGTGATTCCGAGTATATCAGACCAACTCAGGCACCTCACCAATGTGCAATAAATGATCATTATTATTTGCTAAGATCATGAAAATTAAGCAGATCTGAAAGAAGGTTTTTCACTAATACATCTGTTTATCTACACTTCACCTGCACGTTATTTATTAGCATCTGGGGATTGAACCCAGGGCTGGAACATTGAGCTATAGTCCCACACTTTTATTTTTTGAGAAAGGATCTCCTTAAGTCACTAAGCTGCCCAGGCTGGGCTCAAAGTTATTATCCTTCTATATCAGCCTCAGAGGGAGCTGGGATTTCCGGCACATGCCACAATACCTAGCTTCAATTTTTAAAATTAACGTGATAACAAATGTATTCCTTATTACAATTTTGAATTATGATAATGAACTTTCCCTCTCTCCCCAGGACTAAAACCAAACAAACAAATAACAAAAAAAAAAAAAAAAAAACCTATACAATTCAAAGGATTAAAGATGCAATAATTTGGGGGCGGCCAGATAGCTTAGAAAACTAAAGCGCCTGCTTAGGCAGAGTGTAGTGACTGGGTTTCAATCCCCAGAGTGCTGAGCCAGCCCTGTTCCTGGGGCATGACAACTGAGACTGGGCATGGTGGCACACGCCTATAATCCCAGTACTTAGGAGGCTGAAAGTAGGAGAATCGCTTCAAGTCTGATTTATGTGGTGAGACCCTGTACATCCTGCAGACCTCGTGAGAAATACATAAAAAAAAAAAAAATTCAGTAATTTAACAGAAAATTGTCACTCTATTTTCTGCCATTTGCTTCAGTCCATTGGATACATCTAATAGGAATTTTCCATTGTGCTTCTGGACAAATCTCTCAATCTTGAAAGGATCTAGCCTTTGGTATGTCTTTTTAAAATTCTTTTTCATAATTATCTTTCTTCCCAGTCTGACACAGCATAGAGCTGACAGGAACGACCCCCCATGAGACTACATCTTTTCAAGCCAGCCCATCAAAGCTCCAGCCAGTCTAGTACATGAAACCGTCAAGGGAAGAGCCGGACTTCCTTGCTGGAAAAGTAGCAGGAGCCTAGCCACCCCTCAGGATAAGTAAATGGCTCCTCCTGAAGACCACCACCCAAGGTGTCTTGCAAGGCAGCATTTCAAGATGATGTCAGGAACAGAATTTGGTCTCACACTCCACATGGCACCAGCAGAAATCCAATTCCAGGAAGGGCACTTATCCTAAAGCCAAAAGCAAATCATTCCCCTAATCCAACCGGCAGAACTGATAGTTTTAATAAATTTAGACCTATGAGATAAATCCCTCTATTGAGTATTTTGCTTCTTTTTCCCATTAAAAGAAGTACAAGCTTTATTTCTTTGTGGTGCTATTTTAACTGAAGCAGAGCTTTCCTTTTAAAAGGCTCAGTATGTTACCATAAATGCTTAACGGTTGTGCAAACAATTTTTACTTGCTGTAAGTCAACACAGCTACCACTAGAAGCTTAAAATGTACATAGAGCCACTCCATAATTCCCAGTTCTCTCCTTCCCAGAACCCTTGGGAGGATCTCTCTAGGTCCAACAAGGGCTCATGGTTATGGCAGCAAAAACCAAGGGCATCCAATGAATGAGCAAATAAAACATAATTTGTTATTTAATATTTCTAAAAACATACTGAAGTCATCATCTTGGGAAAAAATGTGTACCGCATTGGAATTCCCTACACTCATTTTATGACCACTGCTCATTTTAATTATATACGGAGTGTAGGCACTGTGCACCACGTTTCCAAAAAGCTCATCTTAGCCAAGACCAGAGCACTGGTTGTTGTGCCCTGAGGTCACATTTAAAATGCTGAGCACCAGGGCGAGCTGCACAAAGTCCAATTTGAAGGGAGGGATGCTGGAAATTAGGGATCATAATGCTGACCCAACTCCGGATCCATAGCCGCCCAGGCAACTTCAGGGCACAAAAGGAAAGTGTGGCTGAGGCTTGGCTGTGGCTAGGAGATCATTTGCATCTAACTGCACCAGCATCCAGCTCCCCCAACTCCATCATACCTGAGAGTTTATGCATACCTGCTTGGAAGTTCTTGCCAAAAGCTCAGCACACACAGGCAAGGGGTGAACAGAAGATATGGTGAGTATTTCATCTTTTTAAAGACCTTATTATGGTGAGACACATGTTGCCATAAACTCCTTTCAAATAACTCCCCTCACGTTGAAGACACTTACGCCCCATCATCGCACCACTTTCTGAGGTAGCCCTGGAAGTTCGCTTCATGAGGCTCAGTCATTGCACTGTCATAGCTGCCTTGATGTGCTAAGTTTATTCAAAGCATTTCTTTTTCATGATCATTTTACCTTTATAAAGAGCCTGAAGCTGCAAGGTGCTAGCTAGGGTGGACAAGGCGGGGTGCACGCAATGTCACGCTTTTAGCCACCTGTCTTTCTCTCATGTGGCACTTAGCAGGAGTGTTCACTGCATTTTTAATCCTACTTCATATAAAAGCACTCATGAAAGAGGACTTCCAGAACTGCTTCACAAGGTGGCCAGAGGATTGGGGAGATACCTCAGAGGTCTAAGTTCCTGTCTGGAAAGTGCATTAACTCAAGTTTGATCCCTGGTGCTGCATGCCATGCTGGCCCCAGAACACCAGGCGTGCCATGCCAGTCACCAAAACGGAGCATGGTGGTGCATGCCTATAATCCCAGGGCAGGGGATGCTGAGACAGGTGGATCACTACAAGTCTGACCTGCATAGCAAGACCCTGTACCAAATTATTTAATTATTCATTAATTTTAAAAAGAAGGTGGCTAAAATGATGAAGTCTGTATGAAGCAAGGGAAAATATTTTAAGGGAGGATCATGGTAAATGTGTCTTTTACTGTAATACATTTCTTTTTAAGCACCCACCAAATATTCTGACCAGCCCTTTTATATTACTAGAAACATTATACAGAGATAAAAGGAATATAACTGAATTGTTTTTTACATATCTGCAACTAAGCACAATAACCTTTCACTTTTTTTCCATGTTTCTGATTCCTTTAGTATCTCCTCCTCTGGAAGCAAAACCATGGATAAAAGCAGCAATCATCACATTTTAACAGGCTCCAACTCCCCTATTACATATTTGATGGCTGGAAAAAAGGGGAACTTTTGCATGAACCAGTAAGCAAATATTCAAAGTTTTCTAATCAAAACGTCCTGACTCATGCAACTCCAGAGAGGACTGAAGCAATCCTGCCTACAAAGTTCAGAATTATGCTTTTGACCACTGGCTGCACCTAGTGTGTAATTTTCTATTTGGCTAGCTTTGCCTTTGAAAAAGAAAAAAATAACTTCTGCAAAAAGTCTGAACTTGGAACTCAGAGAATTCTCTAAGTATCTGTTGGTCCAAAGGTTCTGCATCCACAGGATGTGGCAGGTCTTACAAGCTGCCGGAGAGTGAAGCTGCCAGGCCCTGTCGCTACAAAATGAAGTCAATTGAAGGGAACAGGCTTAGTTCGGTGATGAGTCCGCATAGCTGGCCACACATTGCCATGTGCATAATAGATAAGCACACCGACAGAGAGTAGAAGGCAATAGCCCATTTCTGACCCAAGTGTTGCCTCTATCAAAAGTCCCTGCAAAGCATTTCAAGTCTTTGGGGAAAGGTACATCACTATGCATCAGGACAAGAAACTTCCAGGATCCCTTTCTTCCCACTTTAACTTAATTAGACTCCCTAGTGGGCTGGGATTATTCAGAGAGGAAAAGATCTGAAGGGATTAAATGAACTGTAATACTGAAAATATCCCAGTGACCTGCAGTCAATAGAAGAGGGGGCGGAAAATATATGATTTTAACCAAAGGCCCCTGGGAAACACAGGTGCTATTGAACTAAAGCAGGTACCAGTTTGGTTGAACAGGAACCCTTAGCATCGGGAAGTGCAAATCAGTTTCCTTTAGCATCAAAAAGTCCATTAGGATCTTCCACCCTCTCCCTCAAGCCCTCAACTGCTTTCTTGTTAAATCTCATCCTCTGGCTATTCAGCTATCATCGGGGAGCACCCCAGTGTGCACGTCGATAACCCTGACATCTGTCCTGCTAATGGGCCTCTCATTACTGAAAACACAGCCCCCACCTCCAGAACCTTACAGACCTAACTGGACAAAGGGGAAGTTTTCCCTCCAGCAGGTTCCAAACGCAAAAACCAGTCAGAGATCCAACCCAAGTTCAGAAACAGAACCTGGAGATTCCTACCAATGAGTGAGTGGTCCAACTGGCAGGACCAAAATCCAGCCTTATTGGCATAGAGGAAGCTGCCCTGGATAGTGCCTGACCTTTGGAATGACCCTGAATCATTGTCCCTGGGCCAGGAGACCTCTGCTTAGGCACTGCCAGGTCCATGCAGTGATGGCAACCCGCCCCCTCCTCGCAGTTATCTCTTTTCTCACATCCTGAGGCAAATGTGAATCTTGGACCAGGAAAACACAAAAGTTAACAGAGAGACAGATCGGAAGAGGGACACTAGCTTAGTGAGCAAGTCATCCATTAAGGCCATGAGAAATTAAAAAAAAAGACTAAATTTTGATTTCAGTAGATACACATCCACAAGGAGAAGCGGGGGGTGAGTGGGAGGGGAATATAAACATTTTTTAAAGTCTTATTGCTAAGTTACAAAAAGGGAAATAAAATAAACTATTTATAGATTGCCCTCTGTACAAATACATTTGTACCTAATTTGCTGAGTTCTAAACTCTGTTACCCTCACTGTTTGTCCATCAATGCTTCCTCTTTCAGAAAATAGTATCATTATTCAAATAATCTGAAAAACAGTCCTGTTTCTTTTCTTTATCAGGAAAACTCTCATTCACTGTCAGGACCAAGACAGATCAGCCCCACCTCCTAAGTGTCTCCTCCAAAGCGAGCTGCTCTTCCCCGTGATGTCATTCCTGCCAGGACTTCTACAGGAGCTGCCTCCAGGGTCCCCAGCAGCTCCTTACAGAGTCCCTGAGCAGATTGGCACTGCGCCTAGCATCTTGAGCTGGGTCTATCCTGCCCCACATTCTCCATATTCTTATTTTTCATCTGCTGAGGTCTCCCTTGACAGGCCAGGCTCCAGAGCTCTTCACTCCATACCTGGAAGCTTCTGGTGGACTGCACCTCATCACCTGACCTTGGCTGAACTGTCACCCTTCCAGAGAGATCTTCCCTGCCTCACCATCCGGCTGCTCAGAAACGTGCCCCTCCCCAGAATTCATCCTTGTCCTTTTCCCTCCTAGAACTGCTTAAACTGTACAACAATAGATTCATTGTGTGCAAATTCATTCCACATCCCCCTTTTCTGGTAGACAGGAAAGTCCATGAAGTCGAGAGATAGCGGGAGGGTTTGGTTTCCCACTGGTACCCAGCAAAGCATCCAGCTCCACAGCAGGTCAATTATTGGCTGAACGCTACTGCAGGCATTTCCGTCTCTCTGCCTTCCATAACAGGGCGACCTAACGTAGTCCCTTGTACAGTGGCTGACCGTAACAACTCTCCTGGGCTCTTTGATGTATAAATTAGTCACGTGACTTTCAAGGGATCTGAGATTCAGAGATGGCTGGCTCTGTTCCGCAAAGTCATCCCCAGGTCCCTGTGGGAGTGAGGACACAGTACTGCTGTCAGCCGTCAGTGCACACTGTATTTTCTGTTTGAAAACACCTGCTGCTCGTTGTAAGTGAATGAGTTAGGGTCCAGGCCACGGTCGCCGACGCTTATGTAACCGTGGCAGCTCCTCACCTCAGCCTTCTTGCACCGGGCAACACTAGCCCAAACTCCAGCAGCGTGCTCAGGGCAATTTTAAAAATTGAAATTACTAAACAAAAGCACAAAAATATTAAAGGGTGGCATTAAATAGACTAAGAAAAGGACACTTGCTTACCACCAGGGTAGAGGCCTAGAATTAGAAGGCAAAGCTCCACCAAGTCAACCTCAGACTCACCTCTTTTCCCCACTCTGCTTATCCACAAATGACAACAAAAGCACCAGAAGCATTGATGACATATAGCAGACCGGGCAGTGGGTGCTGCCCAGCACCAGGATAAGAGCGCTCATGAGCCTCACTCTACCTGCTCCTCCACCACGTCTGAAAATCTCAGATGGAGCTGCGATTGAGAAACTCCAAAACTGGAAAGTAAAGGAGACAAAATGCAAGACGCAAGCCCGCTGCCCTCAAAAGAGACGCTGGGCCACCAGAAGCGAGTGGGCAGACTGCGATGATGCGCAGCTTTGCAAGAGGGGAAGAGGCTGGGTCGAGTTTAAATGACTGTGCTATTGTCCCTGTCACATCAAAGGATGGAGGATCATTGACAACCTGCCTACCTGAGTGCCAGGGAAGGAGAAGAGCTTGTGGGTTAATGGCAGAGGAAGCCAGGTGGAAGGACCATGCAATCTAAAGTGAAATCTAGGCTGGACCAACATGCCCTGAAGGCTATAAAATACAGTTTACTCAAAGGGACTTTTTCCCCCCCAAATGATCTTAAATATTGAGATGCAAAACTTGTTTAATATATAAATAAAAAGTTTTAAGACCTGAAACTACTAGCAAGTGATGAAATTCTCAAATGCAGCATCAGTCGATAATGAGTGGCTCGTCTCAGGCTCCACAGTGCCATAAACAGAGACCAGAACCCAGGTGATGTCCAACCTTGCTGTCTAGAACCATTCCTTACACAAGGCTCGCCCTGTGTGAAAGAGCAAGTCTATCATTGTTTTTCCTAGGCTGGGTTTAATGATTAAAACTCCCTCAGGTTAGCAGCTTCCCAATGTGCCATTAGAAAGCACAGCATTCCTTTGTTTGTTTGTTTTGGTAGTGGGGATTGAACTCACACTTACCAGGTAGATGTTGTGTCCCTAAGCTATATCCCTGGCAAGTGGAGCATTCAAAAAGTAAAACTTCATAATGTGGACAGGAGGCTGAGGCAACAGGAAGGAACCCTTGAGCCTGGCCCAGGAAGCTTAGTGAATCAGCAAGATGCTATCTCAAGCTAGGAAAAAATTCAGAAGGCCTGGGGGTGTAGTGCAGTGGGAAGGCCTGGGTGCGAGCCTCAGTACTGAAAAGCAGATGCAGTCGTGTAGCACTCCAAGACAGAAGTGGCTGGGTGGGAAGATGTGACAGAGGAGAGCTCTTGGCCCACCTTAGCACTGAAGAAGCAGAGAGGGAAGAGAGGAATGGGGGTAAGGATGAGCCCCCTGCACTGTGCACCCAGAGACCACCTCCAGGCAGGGCCCTGCTGCTAGAGGATCTTTCCAAAAACCTCACTTCTGGGGCCTGGCGGGATGGCTCAGTGGTCTAAAGCCCCTGCTTGGGGAAGCTTGAGCGGATTCAGGGACCTCGGTTCGATCCCCGGCACCACATGCTGCGCCAGCCCTGCCCTTGGGGTGGGCTGAGCCGGCCATAAAAATGAGTGAATAAACAAACAAAGGTTCTGAAACAAGAATGAAAATAACGAATAAATAAATAAAAAAAAAAAACAAAAAAACAAAAAAACAAAAACCTCACTTCTGAACACACGAGACTTTTGGGGGAGACACATTTTATTTATTTATGTATGTATGTATGTATGTACTTTCTTACTTATTGAGACAGGGTCTCGCTATGCAGTTCAGGCTGGCCGTGAGCTCACTTTTGTAGCTCAGGCTGGTCTCAGACTTGCACTGATTCTCCTCCCTCAGCTTCCCAAGTTTTGGGATTATAAGTGTGCCCCATCACACCCAGTTTATTTATTTATTTTTAGGGGAAGATTCGACAGGATGTTCAGAGTCTCACTACTAGATTGGACTCATAGTGATCCACCTGTTTACAGCCTCCCAAGACCTGAGATTACAGATGAGTACCACCATGCCCAGTCTCAATTGTGGGCTCATTGAGGGGCAGGGGGCATTGGGGCACATTTTAGATCAAAGTCATAGCAGGCTTCATGTGCTATTAAACTGTTTTCCCCTTTCCTGACCTGTCCTTTACAGTCTAATTTGCAAGGTCCTACCAGCGGTTCTCAATCTGTGGGTCGTGACCCCAGTGGAGGTCAAACGACCAAAACATAGGGGTCGCCTAAAGCCATTCTGAATCATAACTGTAGCAAAATTACAGTTTTGAAGTAGCTACCAAAGTTATTTTTTGGTTTGGGGTCATTGCAACATGAGGAACTGTATTGCGGGGTCATGGCACTGGAAAGGTTGAAAACCATTAGACAAAGAATCCAACAGGATTAAGGAAAAAATGATTTTTCCTCCATTATTAAACTGCATACATTAAACACAAACACAGTGAGGTACAATAAAATAGGCCTTCAGTCTCAGCATTCTGGGAAGCTGACAAGGAAGACCACAAATTCAAGCCCTGCTTGGGCAACTGTTCACAAGACTCAAAATATAGTTTGTGCTTGTTTGTTTGCTTGCTTGTTTCTAATTTTTAAAAGTCATTTGTTTAATACAGGGGTGCATTATACAGTTTGAATTCACAGTGATCCTCCTGTTTCAGGCCCCTCAGCGCTGGGATTACAGGCATGTGCCACCACACCTGGTTTCAGGGCTGGCACAGAGTTCCCAGGGTTCCAGAGCTGGCTCCACATGCAGTACCAGTGAGCAAACTCAGGTCCTTCCTTGAGCTTACCAGGTAGGCACTTGGACTGCAGAGCTATCTCCCCAGCCTTACAATTCTTTTTTTAAATGACTAAGGATATATCTTAGTGCAAAAGCACCGAGTTTAATTCTCCAATATCTCCCCCCCTCTCTCTCTGTCTCTCTCTCTCTCTCTCTCTCTCTCTCTCTCTCTCTCTCTCTAACACGCACACACACACGCACACACACACACACACTCATGGTCACACACACAAAATCCATAGTTATGAGGTGCCTTGTAGTCTCAC
Organism: Myocastor coypus; assembly: GCA_004027025.1. Classification (NCBI taxonomy): domain Eukaryota; kingdom Metazoa; phylum Chordata; class Mammalia; order Rodentia; family Myocastoridae; genus Myocastor; species Myocastor coypus. The sequence continues at coordinate 57,007 of PVJA010001790.1, forward strand.
TATTTCTTAGTTTATTATCTTAGTCTATTATTTACTGTGTATTCTTCTACACAATCATAGCCCTATATTAAAATCAAGGAGCTAAAATTTATCAAAACTATTATACACACATTAAAAATTGTATTATGGACATCAATAAGCCCCTTGCCAATTTCACTAATTGTAGCAATAATGTCGTTACTGTGATAGGAAAATTAATTTGTTCCCTTGGTGTGGGGGCCACCCCAAAACAGTTTATGGCACTGAGTTTCTCTATCTCTCTGACACTTCTAGTTTGGATTTGTTCTTCACCCTCACCTCTTTTCAGTTTTTAATGACCTTGAAAGCTCTTACAGGATATTGTCAAAAGGCTAGAAAAAGATTATTTTGTAGACTGTCTCTCCATATGGTGTGTCTTTCCTTTCTTCTCAGGGAGACGTGGGCTATGAGGTCTTTTTGTAGAAATTTCACAGGAGTAGTGCTATGCCTTACATCACAGGGCACTTGTCCTTTGTTGATGTCACTAATGGAGATGCTACTTTCAAGCACACAAAGAAAACTGAATCTGCTGGGCGAGCTCATGAACTGTTGTCATTTAAGTTACAAAGCGCTTGAGACAAAAATCTCAAGGCATTTCACTCATGAGACCACTTTCCACTAAGTGCATTTTTCTGCCTATTTCAGAGATTTAACTTAGGGGTCTTTCTATTTTCTACCTATTTAATAATTCCTTCTGTTATCAAATATCATGTTTCTAGCACTTTTCCTTGTTATGTTCTAATATGCTTCTGGCAAGGAGTCTAATTATGAGTTACTTCAGACAGCAATGAAGAAGATAGGGGCTTTTAAAAATCTGGGGAATATACATGCATTTTGATTTTTTTTTCTGTACTGCATTTGTGGGATGAACTGTGCTGCTTGGATGGTCTACTGCATGCCAGTTTGAGTAATGTCTCCTTAGTAACACAGACCAGTACCTGTTTATAGTCAATAAACCCAGGACAAGATTATGATGTTAACATGTACATTTAATTACCAGAACTCAAAGAAGATTAACTAGATGATACAAAATGCCGATAAAGCTTGCAAGTCAGAAAAGACCCAGTGTCTATGAGCAAGACTAATCAAAGTAGAGGAGAAAGCAAAGTTGGAAATGTTCTATTTGATTACTTGTCAAGGAACACTAAATTCTAAATCTATACAAGCAGCTGTCCCAGAAATTTGACCTTGACAAATTACTTCTTCCATCCTAGTCTGTAATAAACAAGCATGCCAAAAAGGTATGAATACAAATGAACACAAATTTGCCTGAAGCTGAAGATATGTTCAAATAACAGCAGATATGCTATGTGAAAACAGATTGATTTATTGGACAAAGGTCAATATATATGTTGCTAGTGGCTATAGTGCCATGGCTTCTCTCTTGAGCCTACTCTGGTCCCTCCTTGCAATTTACCTCAGAGTATCTACTTTTCTGGCTTCTCCACATCTCTGAGGTCCCAAGACACCTTTGGTTTCACATTAACACTTGACACACTGCTTTTCAGGGGTAGTGTGTGAAAAACTTTTCAGAGGGTGAAAGCCTTTCTGACCCCACTACTCTTGCATTCCAGAACCATGTGGATGATGTCAAGACCTACTGCCTACTGGAGCAGTACCGAGGCTTTCTTCCCTCTTGGTTAAGTGCCTTAGTCAAATGGAACTCTGAATCCTACCCCAAAGAACAAATTCCATAGGCTGCCATCTTTGTCCAACATGATGCTCTTGGGCTCTCTTCTCAGGGCAAACTCTTTCACCTTCTCAACTTCGAGGCTGCAAAGGTTGGACTCATGCTGGTTCTTGTAGTGTCCTCAAGGAATCTTTTCTGTTACCCTCTGAAACACTTGGCTTTTCCTTGCTAGTCTTTTCAGCAACCAGTTTCTCTTCTGTTCCATCTTTGAAGACCACCACTCTACTATAACTACTTTTCTAGCCAAAATCACACTTTGAGTCTTTCTGCTGGGCTCTTTGCTTTTGAGTTTAAATATAAATCTCACTAATAACCCCCAACAGTAGGCATACCACCACTTCATTAGACTGCGTTGAAATTTCTTCTGCAAGGTTAATTCACCCATCACTCTTAACCTCAGTCTCAAGCAAAATTTGTGGACAGGGGCAAAATATAGACAACTTTTCTGACAAGCTACAGTGCACATCAGTCAATACATCCTTTCTTCCAAGCAGAAACTTCTTAAGCCTGGTCTTCACTGGTATCATTTCTATCAGCATCCTGGTACATGGAGCTCTGACCAGGATCTCCTACCGGGTACCATGTATGATATTCCAGCTCTTTTTCTTCAGCTGCCAAGCTTTCTCTAACTCTTCCTTGTCCCACAAGCCAGCTGCAAAGGCCCCTGAATCATATGGTCATGTAATGTCACAGCAATGACCCCACTTCTCTAGTACCAAAATCTATATCAATGTTTACTAGAGGAATAGATATAACGCAAAATGCACAAATGTATAAGAATTTACAAGGGCTAGGGAGATAACTCTGTGACATAAATTCCTACCCCGCAAGCACATGATCTTGGGTTTGATCCCCAGTACCATAATAATGATGATGATGATAATGATGATGATGATGATGATGATGATGATGATGACGATGAATTTACAAGACTGGCTTCCGATAGTAGCCCACAGAGTCAACTAAGGAAAAGTACAGAGAGTCTGTTGGCACCTTGGAGACCAAAGAATTCAGCTGAAGGTCTGGAGCTCACTTCAGTGTCCTGTGAAAGTCTCAGTCAAGAAGCCACTGGGTCTGTGACAGAAGGCTGAAGAGTCTACAGAAGGCTCAACGATCTTCTTTGGAAGCCAAAAAGTCTGGGCTGGAAGATGGAAGGTTGCTGCCAAGGAAGACTGGAGCTCTTCCAAAGAAACAGAAGCTGATCCATCCTTCTTCACTTCCCCTTTATACCATCCAGGCAATAAAGTACTCCAGGGTGTTTCTCCTACACCCGAGTATGGAATTGTTGTGGCACTGCATTAAGCTTCTTTTGCCCGTGTTAACACAATCTATTCACCATCACCCATCTTTCATAGGTGGCCCTGGAATAGTGCCTGAGACTGTACAACCAGCTGATGCCTTCCATTCTAATCTTGGCTCTGCTGAGTGATGAGCCACTGAAACACATCAAACCATGTCACCCTGTGCTCCAACCTTCAAAGCCATCTCACCCTTTCCAGAAGAACCTCACAACCCCATCTGTAACCGAACACCTCTATGTTCCAGCCTGGTCTATGCTCTGCCCCATTACCTCTGTGCCTCTGTCTGCCTTACCCATCATTCTCCTGTTGCTCCTTCCTAGTGGTGATCTTCAGCCAGGTTTCCCTTCAAATATTAGTACCCATGTAGACTTGGGTTCCCAATCCTAATTTATTGTCCTAATGGTACTTCCATCATTTAAAGATCACCCCAGGAATTTGTCCATGTATTTATTTTCTGGATCATCTACTACAAAAGAAGTTTCATGCCAGTGTATTTGGTTCAATCTTGGTTCCTCTATATCAAGAATTGGGCCTGGCATATATACATACATACATACAGAGAGAGTGAGAGTGAGAGCGAGTAAGAGAGAGAGAGAGAGAGAAAGGGAGAGGCAGAAAGACAGAAAGAGAATGAGAGCTGTTTATTGAATGAATGGCTGAACAAATGCCTTACTTTCTACCCAGCAAAACGGATGTACAAACACACACACACACACACACACACACACACACACACACACACACACACACACACACCATGCACAGGATGTGTACTAATACAACACTGACCTTGGCTTAAAAGTGCCTTTGAAACTCTAAATGTACTGGTGCTGCCTATTCTCCAGAAGGTCCTGTGCTGACCTAGCAGCTGACTGTGAGTCACTCAGGAGCCCAGGCAGGCACTCCAGATACCTATTACCTTCCACTCAGGGCTCTCTACAAGCTAAGGTCCCTCCACAACCTCAGGTGTTCTCTGTTGGAGCCAAGGATATTGTTGTGAAGGCCTGCAGGTGTTAAGGACCTGCCTGCAGCCTGCAAGGTAACAGTCACAGTGATCGGCGACCAGCGACCACAAGGGCCTGAAAAACCAAGCACTCTTTGTGTGCCCATAGGTATTAGGAAGAAAAAGGGCATCTAATCAAGTTAGTGGGGCTCAGGAGCCATGTGGCCCTTACAGTACTCCTCACAGTAACAGTGTTGGCAGACAGGACCTTGAAGTTGACTAGAGCACAAAGTCCCTGCTTCCTGCCTTTCTGCCTTTCTGAATGGATTCTTATGGTGATCTCAGGAGCCAGTTTGTTGCAAAAGCAGCTTTACCTCTTGGTCTTGCTCTGTCTGTCTGTCTGTCTGTCTGTCTGTCTGTCTCTTGCCCTGCCACATTCCACCTTGGAGTGGCAAAGCAAGAAAGCCCACACTAGAAGTGAGCATCTTGGTCTGGGCTATCTCAGCCTCTAGAGCTCCAGGAAATTAAATTCTTCATAAATGACCCAGTCTATGGTTTTCTCAGCCAAGCAAAAGGCGAGAGGGTCATGCAAAACTGGCTGAGGAGCAAGGGCAGAGTAAGGTAGGAGAACTCCAAGGTAGGTTGGGAAACTGTACAGCAAGCATCAGAAGAAGGCTTTTCTTGTCGAGGGAGGGGGTCAGTGAAAGAGAGGGTGGGGTGTAGGTGAGCTTCCTCCTGGACCTAGTGTCTACCCTTAAAGCCTCTCCTGGCTGTGCTGGCCAATGTTTCCATTTTGATGTATGCAGAAGACACTACAGAAGGGAGGATTGATGTTCTTTGGTCTTCTGTTCCCTCATAAAAGCAGGTGGATGGTTTTTGCCCCATAGCCCCTCCTAAACATACCTAGGCCAGTCCCTCCTTCTCTAGAATCAAAGATCTTCTTTTTCCCCCTAGTACTAGGCATTAAAATTGGGATCTTCATTCTAAGGTACATCACCAGATTCTTTCTTTCTTTCTTTCTTTCTTTCTTTCTTTCTTTCTTTCTTTCTTTCTTTCTTTCTTTCTTTCTTCCTTCCTTCCTTCCTTCCCTCCCTCCCTCCCTGCTTCCTCTCTCTCTCTCTCTCTCTCTCTCTCTCTCTCTCTCTCTCTTCCTTTTTTGACATGATTTTGATGAGCCACCAAATTGTCCAGGCTGAGCTGCAACTTACCATCCTCCTGCCTCAGTCCCTCAGAGTGCTGGTCTCACCAGCCCATGCCTCCAAGTTTGCTTCATCCTGTCTTCCTATGTTTTATGCTGGTACGCTGGCAGGTTTCTGCTGCTGCGGATTGACTCTAAGGCTTACTATGTGCTAGGCAGTCACTTTATCCCTCAGCAAACTAGAACATTTCCCCAAATCCTGACTTCTAATACACAATTTATGTAACAGATTTGCTTTTTTCTACCAGAAAACATATGCCACCACATCACAAAGAAGCGTTTGGCACCCCTCTAGGGTGCAAAGTTAAGAGTTTGGAAGACAAGAGTGCTGAGAGCTCCCATGGAGGGTGGGGCATGTGGCCACTGGAGAAAACAAATGTCACCCTGGCTCCACAGCAGTACATCAAGCTATTGCCTGAAATAAACAGAAGTCAGGATGTGACCTCGTCCTTTGCTGGGTACATGACATGGCACACTGCATATGGGAAAGACCCCAGAGCATGCTGCTGCTGCCTGCCCAGCTCAAAATACACTCTGAATTTCCACCAGGCCTTTGGGAATGGTGACCCTAAGTAGCACCATAGAATAATGCACCCATATCTTAGAAGAAGTTGGCTTCTAAAAATAAAATCTTAGAAGAAAAGTTGGCTTCTAAAATAAAACCATGTAATTACATGTTGTGGAGGCGAGGCTTCCTCGAGCAATCCCAGAACACGGGGACCCATGGGCTATGTCCATGTAGCCCCGCTTATATTTTCCAGGTTTTTTTTTTTTTTTTTTCCCCCAGAAAGTCAGACTTTTCCTCTTTAAGCTTTACTTCAAGGAAAGAAATCACAATGCAACCCCAAAGTTCTCCTCTCTGCAGCAGCAGATTAGAGAGGGCTAATTTGTGGGCATGACAGTGCCCTATTGTCTGCACTTGGTCACTTTAATTTAGCACAATCCATACCCGGCAATTCCCTTTGATTTTACTTCTCTGCAGAGTAGCACGTCAGCCATCACACTGAGTCTCCTAGCGGCCAAATCAAAGCCAGCCCACATCAAGCAAAACAGCCACACCAAACTTTTCAGGATGACTTTTTTTTTTTTTTTTAAGCACTAAGCAGTATGGGTGATGTTTGAAAAGATTCATTTTAAGACCTCGAGGATGTTTTTTGCATGTGCTCCATTGTGCTAATGCAAACATGAATACTTTTCTCTTTAAGAGATCCAGTAAGGTTACTGAAATCCATACACTCTAAAAGTAGCACTAGCATATCTTAAGTATTTCCAAGCCTGTGAGGCATGAATGTCAAGATAGAGCCCAAACCAGCTCACACAGTACTAAAGGCATGAAGATAAAAGCTCTTGAAGAGATACAGGAAGAACTTCCTGACTAGACCCCCAGTTGCACAGAAATAACATCAAAAATCAACAAATGAGATTAGATCAAATGAAAAAGCATCTTCACAACAGAAGATACAACCAACGGAGTGAGGAGATGACCTATAGAATGAGAAACAATTTTCCCACTTGTTCCTGGCCCAGAGGATTAATAGCTAGAATATAAAGAAATCAAAAACCTTAAACAGCCCCCCCCCAAAAAAAACTCCAATCAAAAAATGAGCAATTGAAACAGAGACTCTTCTCAGAAAAAGATGTACAAATGTCCAATAAATACCTAAGAACATTTCTAACATTTTTGGCCATTACAGAAATACAAATCAAAACAATGCTGAGATTAGGAAAGAACAGGGATTATCAAGGAATTCTACAAACATGAAAAGCTAGTAAGGTTGTGATGAATGAGGAGAACCACTATGAAAATCAACATAGAGATTGCTCAAAGCCTAAAAGGAGAAACTGCTTCACTCAGGTCTACCCTTTCAAGGTATGCTGCCCGCAGATCCAGGTCATCATTCCAGTGCTACAGCCATAAGCAGGATGATAGCATGCACGACACGCAGCAGCTCAGTCCCGACAGCGGCCCTTAACAGAAGAGCGGTTGAATACAACGTGGTATTTATGCACAATGGAGTACTATTCTGACATAAAGAAGGTCAAAATTTAAGACATTTGTAGGAAAAGGGATATATCTTGATCCTGTATGAAATAAGGCAGACCCAGGCTAAATATCACATGGTTTCTCTTGTGGGAAATCTAAAACGTCATTTAAAGAGCAAAATAAAAACATGACAGGAAACAGGGAAGTAGAACTTTGGGAGATGGGATGCAAATAGAGGGAGAGTGAGGGTGAAGAAGGAAGGGGAAATAGGAAAGAACTAAGATGTGCTCTATCTATTACACTCCCTGCAGGGTATGCACCCATCCACAGCTACAGCACACACACATGGTAATGAAAGCACACAAGTGACAGATTGGGCTTGGGCAACTCAGGTCTGCGTCCCCACGTCCAGAGCTGATGGTCAGAAATCCAGCAGTTGTCCAGCCACAGGAACCAGGCTGGCACTTTTGTAGCTTACTGGTTTGCAGGGGCACAGAGCGCAGGCTGCTGAGAGCATGACTCCACCCTCAGGCACACACTACCCTCGTTAGGGAGAGCTTTTCTTTTTTCACGACCAAAAATGAATCCTTGTAACCAATCTTGCAGCGTCACCCGACTTCCAAACTCTCAGCGCTTTCCAATGCCACCTGTCACTGGCATCTCTTGACATTTACAGCAGAGCCCCAGCTCATCCACCTCCCGGGAAGTGAAGCTGGAAGCGTCTGTCACCTGCGCTCCCATTCTGCAAATCATTTGCTCAGAAATATTAGTACCAGGAGAGGGCTGTGTGCAGGTCACCGCAGTGCAGAAATGCACCACAGACGGAGAGACACAGGCTCTTTAACGACTCAGAAGGTAATTGGGATTCAGGGCTGGTCCCACAGCCATAAATCCACACCTTGCAGCTGTCACTGGGAGCCAAGGTTGGGCTGGGAAGGACGCCCATTGCAGGGGTGTTTCCTTATACACCTGGCAGCTCCCGGCCACTTGCTGCATAGTGATCAGTGTCACTTTAACCCCAGGGCATCCATCCTCAGCAGGCAGAGGTCTGGCACAGCTGATGACAGCAGGACTCTGTCTATCAAATAGGAAATGGGGCTGACAAAGGCCCAGCCCAGGAGGATCCCCTAGAGCATCTCTCTCCTTACAAAATGCTTTTTAAAATCTTTTTTTGAAGTGCTGGGAATTAAAGCCAGAGCCTCACGCATGCTGTGTATGCTAGGCAAGCCCCAACCACTGAGCCAGACCACCAACTTTCACCTTGCTTTCCTGACTGCCAGGTGCACAGAAGCCCAGGGACTCTGGAGAGTGATGCCCTACTCCTTAGGTAGACCTCAGGTCCTGCCCACTTTGGACGGCCTGTTTATTGGGTAGTTCTCCACAAGTGCCTTTTTTTTTTTCTTGGCTAAAATAATTTTTATTTTAATACAAATGATTTTATATAGAGATTAGTTTGAAAGTGAATACAGGGCCTGGCAGGATGGCTCAGTGGTCTAAAGCACCTGCTTAGGAAAGCTTGGGCGGCTGTAGGGACCGCAGTTCGATCACAGGCACCACATGCTGTGCCAGCCCTGCCCTCAGGGCAGGCTGAGCCGGCCATAAAAAATAAATAAACTAAAGTTCTGAAACAAGAAAAAAAAAATAAAATGAAAAATAAAATAATTTTAAAAAAAAGAAAGTGAATACATAAATATTATCAGAAATTATGTATCACTATTAGCATATACTGATTGTTAAAGATGCCATAGAATCAGGAATTAGGGAGAACTCCAAGTTTAAGGGACTTCAGCTTCTTGTGTGAATTGAACTTAATGTTGGACAAACTGTGAGATTCAGTGTTTTCTGTATAAACATAAGAATTGTAACAAGATAACAAAACTAGGTAAATAGTTATAGATAAGGTCAGCTTCCCTATGTAACTAGCAGTCTTTCCTTCATCTCTTTGTTTCTAGAAGTGTCTTTCTGAGGCATAATGAAAAGTGCAGTGAGCACTGCTGCCAAGTGCCCACCAATAGAGAAGGAGACCTGTGAAGACATCACAGAGTGTCCTCGCCCACTCCTCACAAGAGCTGGCGCCGTGCAACTTCTGGCTCTTCCCCAAAGCCAATGTGGTCACAGAAGTCAAATAGGTTTAGAACTTTGAAGTGGTCAAGATAACATGACAACAGGTACTCATGAAAGGGAACTTCCAGAACTGCTTCAGAAAGCGGCAAAAGGAATGGATGAAGGTGTTGAAAGTAAGGGGAGTCTTTCGTGAGGGACTCACAGCAATGTGTCCTTGAGCGTCCATTTTGAACGTGTAAGCATTCACCACTTTCTTCAGTCACACCTTGTATTTCAAATCCTTTTTACAGGTCCACAAATTTAGGACATACTACAGTCCCTGACTCAATAAAAGGTAACAGAGGTGTCAAACACTTGTGACAGACCCCAAGTGGGATGACTGCTGTTTTCTTTGCAAATGCAAACCCAGCATCAGATCTAGGAGCCTTAGGAGACTCATTAACCACCCTCTAAGCTGTTTCTGTTGAGGACCTTAAAACCCTTCAGAAAAGACAGGATCTAGTACTGACATCAGCCTTGGGGACTGGATGCCTAGGCCAGGACTCCAGCCCGACCTGATGCCCACAAACACATTCTTCCCCCTGAATACATGATACAAGAATGGAAAGTTCCTGGGACAGGAGTGGCTCTTTATGACGCCCTTTGCATGAAAGGACTCACAGTGGTCTGCTAAAGGATGAAACAGCACAGGTACACTAAATCAAAGAGCCTGAGGTGGACTGGTATGGTGCAGTCCATATACGTACTTCCTTTCTAAAATTCCTTAGAAGATTAAAAAAATAAATCAAGTTTATGTCAGGTAGCACCTGTGGCCTCTGTGGCTCACACAAGGACCAGGGTCCTCTTGGTTTATCTGAACAATACAGAGGCCTCAGCTGCAGCCCGACTTAGGCCAGAATTGATTCCAGGTGCTTTTTCAGAAGCAAACTGAAGCCCTCAAGACCTCATGGATTGCCCCATCCTCGGGGCACGTTGACAGGGCAACTCAGACTGGGCGTGCTGGTGCACACCTGTAATCCCAGTGCTTGGGAGACTGAAAACAGGAGGATCACTACGAGTCTGATCTGTGTAGTGAGACCCTGTAGACCCTGTCCTAAATACATAAAAAAGACCCCAAGGATCACCTACCAGGTAACACAAGGCTTTAATAAAAGGAGCTATGTGAGACTATAGGTTATAGGGTTAAGGACTCAGGGAGCATAAGGGAGGCAATGAGGCTCCCAGCGCAATAATTCCCAAGCAAGTGGGGCGAAGGGCAGGAGGGATTTCACCTCGAGAATGCACCCTTTCAATCTCACCCAAAGGAGCTCACCCAGACTGTACACCAAGGCACTGAAGACCTCACTCATACCAGGGAGGCACAGTGCTCTTAAACGAGAAACAAACCTGCTTGGGCTGATTCTCTAAACGAAATTCTGCAGCCTGGGGATGTTGAAGAATTCTAGAGAAAATAAAATATTCCAAAGTGGTCAACTTTTTAAAAAAGGTTTTTAAAAAAATTGTTCTTTCCTGCCGTCCTTTCACCTGGCTCTGGACTTCTAAAAAATAAACAGAAAGAGGGAAGTTGCTATTCCAGAGCCAAACTTCACTCCAAATCAAATTCTTCCATGGTGAAAAAGTCCCCTAAGGTGGCTGAAGGCAATAAGGAGGGTCCCTAAGGAGTCTTAATAAGGTAGAATTAGCCTTTGAGGGCTAGCATATAAAAACTAACCAGAAATAGCCACTGAATGCAAAATCACAGAGCTGCAAAGAAATCCTAGAGCCTGTGGTTCCTACAAGCAACAGAACTCCTGGCTGAGACTACCACCGTAAATAAAGAAAGAATGTGTGGTCGAAGCAGAGAGGTGGCCAGGCATGAACTCCAGCTCCGGCGCAGGAAGCACAAGTCTCACTCCCTCCCGTTCCAGCCCTTGATCTCCCCATGGCAAGAATAAGAGAGAGAGGAACCCAGCAGCTCTGGCTGGGCCCCTCCCACTTCCTCAGCACACTGGCCAGCTCTTCCAGCCAAGCACTCTGCGGACTATAACGTGGCTTCCCAGAGCTTGCTATAGGGAGAGAATCTGCTAGTCGGGCAGTGCCAGTGGTGTTGATTACAATTCCCACAGTAAGTCACCCATCGGACCTCTGGCTGCCTGGTCCCAAAACACCTGCTAAGGCACCAGCAGCCTCTGATAAGTGTCTGTGGAGGAGAGGTTCTGTCTTCGGGGCCAACTGGTGAGGGCTGCTGGTGTTGGAGGCAGCTAAGTCAGACAGAAATATAGGCAGTCAGACAGAGCCAGGCTCTCACGGAGGCAAAATGGAAGACGAGGTGACTTTGCAACTTTGGAAGAGACAGACACTCCCTGCTGTGGGCCAGAGCTCAAAAAAAGAGTGAACAAAATGCAGCCATACACTTCCCTAAGGACAGGCATCAGGGACTGATATTCTCTTTTTTTTTTCTTTTAAAACCAAAGCATTTATTTTGAGTGATTGCTGCAATTCTCAAGATGAACTGGATGCTGCAACAGCTGCTCTCTTGGGTGTAGGTGTCATTCCTTCACGGAATCCATGCCTGAATCTGCGATATACAATTTTTAGGTGCCTCATTCGACCAGTTCCAGGGGTATTTTGTCTTTTAGCTTTTGCACTAGGGACTGATATTCTAAATAAGTATCAATCATCCTGAAAGTGCCCAAGAGCCACTAACCCAATCCCCAACAGGAAGGAACCCTGTCCCTGTTCATGCCCACTTGCTATGTAGCTCACTTCCTCATTTGGTACTAGATTTAATCGTTACCTGAGCAACGGTGCTTGTAATCTCATTGGCTGGTTGTAGTTTTGTCCCACCTCATGACCACTTAAATGAACTCGCATGTTCTCTATCGCCTTAGACCTGCCTCACAGGATTTTACTCTATAAAGGTCCCTGGAAGAGACAGATTCCTAAGGACAGCCCACTTGGTCCCCACTTCTGTCCCTCTTTTGAACTGGAGCTCTTTTCCTCTAATAAATATTCTGCTCATAACCTGTTTGTTCCTAAAATTCATTCTTCAGTTATAAAGAACACAAACTCTCCCAGGTACCTTTCAGGTCAGGAGTTAGTTTCCTTTCTTCCTGTATATCACAGGGACAATCTGCAAGCTTTCTGGTGGCCGCGTACCCCTGCGTCTCCGCCCCATGGCCCTCAGTCCCTCCCAACGTCCCATGTCTGTGTCTACACATTCCAGGTGCTCACTTGTCCATGGGGAAGGGCCCAAATTGTTCAACACTGTTTTCCTTTTTAAAATGTTTTATTCTAAAGCATTCTCAAATTTACCAAAATAAAAATCGCACAACTGTATTATAAAGTACCTGCTTTCTTCTCCGGGATACACGAGGGCAATCTTCGAACCTGATGTTCCACGTCTCTCTCCCCACTAGTACTTTATTAATGTGCATTTCCTCCATAATCCCAAAACAACCGTCACCAAAAGGAAGAAATGAACATTGAAAGCATGTGCCACATGCTTCTCAGGCCACCTTTAAATTGCAAGAAATGTCCCAAAATACGTTTTAAAGCAAAAGGGTCCAGATCAGATTTTCTTGACTCTTTCGGTTGTTGTTACAATTTGTGTCTAGATGTCTCCCCAAAGCAAAATGCAATCATGGGACGGGCCTCTAGAATTTGTGATTGATGCATGGTCTCATGCTGGGATTATAGGTGTGAGTGCTGCACCCATCCTGGGTCAGGCAGCCTGCATATAATAACACAAGGGAGGAAAAGAGGCTCACTCTCTGCCACTACTGCTTTTGCTGTCTTCAGCCATGAATGGCTGCCCTCGGCCTTGTGCCTCTCTGCCTTGGAGCCAGCAGAGCAGACTTAAACCTCCACAAACTGAGCTAAATAAACTTTTCCTTCCTTCACTCTGGGCATCAAGTATTTTGTCTTAGCACTGAGAACACAGTCACAAGACAGCTGTTCTGTCTCTCTAGTCTCCTGCATCCTCACCACCTTCCCGCAGTCTTCCCTGGAGTTTTGGGACTCAAGACACCAGGAAGGATAACAAGCTGGTCACTGCACAAGGTCTCTCATTGGAGGTTTGTGAGCTGCTCGCTCTGATTGGATTTGGATTGCGTGTGTTGGGCGGGAATCACAGAACAATGACACTGCAAGCTTTTCCTCAAGCAGCAAGGAATTCTGATTGTCTCACTGATAACATTGTGCTCTGGCTGCCTGGCTTGTGTTTTATACTTAGTTCTGACATCTATGGAGATTGCCCTGCCTGGTCCAAGGATGGCCATAGCGAATGGTTTGCAGAAAGATATTTACAGACATAAGATAGAATGTGGGAGGGCAAAAAGAAGACAGTTTTGGACAAAAGAGTGTTGTGTTCACTTTTCCATGTGAGAAAAGTCTCTTGTTGCTCACGCACTTATTCATGCTCTAACACTGATGTGGCACCTGTTCTTTGAAGGCCCAAGGGACCTCAGATTATACTGGACTGCTACCACCCAATACACACTGCAAATTAATATATACTAGGCAATGCACTGGCCCAAAGGAGTATGTGTGCTTTGCAGAAATTCTGGACCTTAATGGTTATGAGACAGCAGCAAGGAAATGGTTGACCTGATCCATGCTGAGACAGAAAAAGTCTAGCACAAGAAATCACTGAACCCAAGTTCTGTGTGTCCAGGACTTCACAGAAGACACAGATAAGACCCTTGGTTAGACCAGGAGCTGGGGAAGATGGGGGGAGGAGAAGCTGCAGATGGAGTAGATAGGCTGGACCTCAAAGTCCTCAGGCTGGACCCCAAAGTCCTTGGTACTTGACGAGTATGTACAGCATCCTGTACCCATGGAAACCACAGAGGGTTCGAAACCAAGTGACCAGGTCTTGCAGACACATTTACAAGAATGAGCAAGGGGAATGAAGAGGAACAGGAAAAAAAAAAAAAAAAAAAAAACTGAGAATATGGGATGTAAGAGGAGACAACTGCAGCATCTTCCAGAGCAGACACTGATGAGGGCTTATGCAGGACAGGAATGATGCTGAGGAAAGACACCAGATTCTATGGATACCCAGGGTCTATGTGCTTGTTCTTGGGTCCAAGAACTGGAAAGGAGGGGAGCAAACCAAGTCCAGGGGATCCCTGGATGCACGCAAGATGGTGGGGGCATCCTCAACCAGAAGGAGATGAACAATTGTGATAATTTAGTACTTCGAGACATAAAACCCATTTCCTGAGCTCTAAAAAATGGGGCCCTTCTGGATTAATGCTCACCCTGATTCCTAGGATGTTCCAAGCAGTAAGTTTGTAGCTTGGGTGGCTATCAGGGCATGCTCGGCTTCAGTCCTAATTATTTTAATTGCACATGAGTTCCCAGTGTTACTGTAGTAACTGTTGTGGGCACAGCAAGGAGTGGTTTTTTAGCGTGAGAAAGAGAGCGGCAGAGCTGTGTGGCAAGACTCATCCACCTTCTCCATCTCTTCACCACGTGGTATCCACATTTCTCTCATCATTGCCAAGAATATTAGAGTCCACGCAGTTCATGGTTTGCTTTATTTTCCAGCACATATGCCATACATGAGCCTTTTAAGTAAAGTATAATCAATTCTGCCTTTCGGACTTCGTGATATCCTTGAGGAAAAGAAAACAATGCAAAAACGTTAAGAAGCTAACCTTAGACCCTGTACGTAGTTTCATTTTGTGTATATATTAGAAGATGAAAAGCAAGCTTAGTAGGAGTCTAGAAGCAGCTTCAGCCTTTCACTCCTCCCCCCATTTGTTCATTTTGTTTTGTTCATGTAAAGCAAGCACCTCTGTTACTTCTTATTTTAAACTGCTTCTCTGTATATTCAATAAGCAATGTTCAGGTCTCAGGCAGGTGACAGGGACTTTCCAAGTAAAACTGTGCATGGTTGTGATGAATAAAAACCAACTCACTCCTGCGTGCTGTTCCTCATCTATGGGGAGAAAAGAATGCCATCAGGCCCTAACTCTTCTGTGGGCTGTCTCAACCTTTCCTCCTTCACGAAATCTTCACTTTTATTAATCTTCATTCTTTTGGGCTCCATACCAAGCTCACCTCAGCTGCCCTTGGCTGCTGTCCCCCTCAGTGAGAATCAAAGGAGTTGTCATGGTCACAAGTGACATCAACAAAGGACCTTGAGGCAGAGGTCCCAGGCTCCCACTGCTCCTCCCCAGAACTGGCCAGCCATCCTGAAGTCACTTTCATCCTCCTGAGCCTCCCTGCTCAGCCTCCCTGCTGAGAGGATATAGTGGAAGGAGATATGGTGGAAGGCATGTGACAACCTCTAGCCTTGTACCCGGGATGATGATCAACAGTTAAAAACATGATCCTCGCTCAAATACAAAATAGCCACACACTAAAGACATTTTACTCATGGGGAGGGTAACCAACGAGATGAGTTAAAGAATGATAGGTGTGGGCTGGGATGATGGCTCAGTGCTCTAAGCACCTGCTTGTCAAGTGCAAGGATCCAGGTTCGATCTTAGGTATCACACACCATGGAGGCCCCAGAACCCTGGGTGCACCATGATGGCTACCAAAATCAGGCCTGATGGAGCACACTTGCTATCCCAGTGCTGGGGAGGCCAAGCTTCATAGAGACCCTGTACCAAATAAATAAATAAATAAACAAACAAATAAACAAAATAAGATTTTAAAAATATATTTTAAAAAAAGGTATGATGGTATACTTATATAGAGTCCCTGAAAAAAAAAATATCACAAGGTGGCATGCCTGAAGCAGATACAAAATGTGTTAAGGTTGTCTAGGTATCCTCAAAGTTGTTATGTTTTCTAACAGGCAAGAGACATCTACATTGCTGCCTTCCAGAATCCTTTGCACAACTGTCCGTTTTCTGTCCATATCCATCTGTCCCTGGAGACTTCTAAAGCATTCTGAATCAAAGAGAAACGAAGTGAAGCCCAAGCTGCTACAGCCTTAGCTAATCTTGGGTGTGGCAAGGATCCAGTATGCACTGACGGGACAGGCAGTCATGCTGTGGTCTAGCAGCACCTCCCAAGCACGAGGTGTGGACGCTTTTCCTTTAATCTAGGATAGCGCCAGTGTTCAATAAATGTTACTGAGAAATTAATGATTAGAGAATAGTATATGTGAAATCCTCTAGACATGCAAAAGAATGAGAGGAAGATTCATAGCATCGAATACTTCCAGTGAGCAAGCAAAAAAGAGAGAAATTAAGTACAAATTCATCATGACATGGAGAATTATTTTCTTGCTTAGTCATCTCCAGCAAGTGCTTTCTGGAGAAACTACCAATTTTTGCCTTCTGCCAGGACCTGAAGCCCACACAGAACTCCCCCAGACCCCTGCCGCCCTCCCTGGCCTTCCCTCCATGTCAGCCCTGGGCAGGCCTCCAGGCTGAGAGAGAAGGCTGGGTATAGAAAGGGAGGTTCAATGCAGGCAGCCCAGCTACCAGCGGGCTCTGCAGCCACAGATTCAATCAATTGCAGGCCCATACTACTAGGTGGAAGAGCTGTCTGTACTTACCATGCGCAGAACTTTGCCTTTTCACCATTCCCTCAACAATGCAGGGCAACAAGCATTCATATAGCAGGTACAGACTGTCAGATGCCATTAGTCACCCAGGGGTAGTTTAAAGCACCCGGCAGGGTGTATGCACGTCCTGTGCCCATCCTCTGCCATTTTCCAAAAGGCACTTGAGCTTGGAGGCTTTTGCTTCCTAGGAGACTCCAGGGACCCATTTCGCCACACATCAAGGGTGAACTGTGCCTGTCCATTACTGGGGCACACACATGGCAAGTAAGTGTCAGAGGAAGGAGAAAGGATCTTTTCCTTTTCTTCTCTGGTGATCAACAGAGCCACTTTTCACAACACATGATGTCTCTCCAGCTATCACAGGAACAAGCTACATAACCTCATAGGGTGGTAAGTTTATAAATCAACAAAAAGGCCAGGAGCCCTATCCACTGAGGCTATCTGGGATATAGCTCCCCCAACATGGGCAAGAGGCTTCACCATTGCCGGTACAGCCCCCTCTACAGCTTCTACTGGCTGTGAGACATGGCCCAAACATCTTTCTCTCTAGGGTTGCTGCAAAGATGAAATAATTTCAATTATGCAAATTACTTAGTACAAAAATGTGTTTCAAAAATTGCTGGAGTGAGGTTGTCTGCAAACCTTATACAAGAAGAGCTATGGATTTAGGGACAAATGTCGGAGCTTCCAAGGATGATTCAGTGCCAGCTATTCGGTATGGCATACACTAAGCTCATCACTTTCTCCACAGAGGAATTGAAATCATGCTCACAATGGGGAGGTTTGCACTGGTACCAACATGCAAACACAGGATCTCATGCGGCAAACATCACTCAAGGCTGGGCCCTCAGGTGAGCACAAGGTGAGCATCCTTGACTTTAGTTAGTTAGTTGGTTAGTTAGTTATTTTTGTGGGATCAGGGTTCAAACTCATGATCTTGCATTTGCCAGGCAGGCACTTGTGCAACGGAGCTATCTCCCCAGCCCCATTCCTTGACTTTAATAGGGGTCTATTTCCCTGGAAAGCGGCTGTGCCTCAGGATCTGGGGTACAACCAGCATCATAGCCTCATTCCAGGTCACAGTGTGCTGTGGGGATGATGAAGCCACTAGGATGAGCAAAGGAAAGAAGACAAGAAAAAGAATCCAGGTGTGGTGGCGTACATCTGCAATCTCAGCACCCTGGGAGACTGAAACGGGAGGGTTGTAAGTTTAGGCACAGCCTGAGACACTTATTGAGATCCTGTTTCAAGTTAGATGATAGATAGATATAGATAAATAGATAGATAGATAGATACATAGATAGATACATAGATAGATAGATACATAGATAGATAGATAGATAGATACATACATACATACATACATACATACATACATAGATACATAGATAGATAGATACATAGATAGATAGGCAGGCAGGCAGACAGACAGACAGAATAAGGCCACCTCACACAGCAACAACAGATGCATCCTTAAAAAGAGCAAACCTTTTTTTTTTCTTTCCATCTACTTACCAATTCTTTAAATTTCATAAAATCACTGGTAGAAAGGCCAATTGCAAAACATTTTAACTAAAATATGCATTTTTCAACCCATGACAGTTGATGGAAGAAATTAAACACCAAGTCAAATATAAAATGTCCATTAGAAAAGCCCAAAACTTCACAGAAAGCCCTAAAGGGTAGAGGGGTCACAGATCACCCTTTGCTGAGACTCACGGATACAGGTAAGTCACCTCTGATGAGGCCAGGAAAGCAGACCCTGTGACTCAAGGCCGCGCACACCGAGTCCTGGCCGCCCTCTTATCTCTGCTTCCAGACCCTCTCCCTGTCAAGGAAGACTGAGATTTAAATCACTTTTTAAAGGGGCAAAGGAAATCTTTCTTATTTGGAACTGAAAACAAAGCCTTTTTCTTCAACCTGGGCTCAGTATAGGCAGGGTTTTCAAGGCAAAGCTCCTAAAGATTTTACGAGGAAAGGTTTAACAGCACCATTGCAGCCTGGTCCAAAACACTGACTTTTAGAAGAAAAGTGGCATCTCTCACAATGACCACTCTGCCTCTAGGTGGCGCTGCACGCAGAAGCCAATCTCAAGTAACCCTCCAGGGTATTTTGGAGCTGGGAAGTCAGAAGCGAGGGTGACATGACACAGGAGGAAGTGGGGAAGCGAGAGCCAGGTCCTCTCTACCCTGGTTCATGCAACCTGCAGGGTCCCGTAGTCTTATGCTGGCAACTTGGAGCTCCATAAAACGTAATTTGAGCCAGGGATGATGGTCGTGCAGGGCAGGAACCTGAGCACCCTGAGAGGCTGAAGAAGGAGAATCACAGATTCAAGCCCAGCCTGGATAATAGAAAATTAAAGGCCCTGTCTCCAAATTAAAAATTAATAAAGGAATAGGGACATAGCTCAGTGTGAAGGCCCTGGGCTCAATTTCCAGTAAGGTAAACACAGCCCATGGATCACAGATGAAATGAGGACATCGAAGGGACAGGACAGGCAACCCCAAAACTTGGCACCTTCGCATGCACTGCACAGTGGAGCAGACAGGCCACTCCCACTACTCCCTTCACCTTTTCCCTAGAAATGGGTCCTAAGCCTGGACAGCATTTCTGAACTTCCTTGAGCAGCTCACAGAGCCCTACAGGAAAGGTCGCCTCCAATTACCCAGAAGAAGGTCCTGGGGATGACAAGGAGAACCAGAACACATGGACCCCTGGGGAGCATCCTCATCTGGGTCCCACTGGGGTGCACCCTAGTACCCAGTTATGACTGCAAAGGAGCGGGTTTTTCACAATCTGCAGGTCTTCCTGCCCTGGGAAGGTTCAGGAGAGACTTCAACCCACAGTTAGGAAATCTGCATGCTCTGTTGCTGTTAATACGTCTTTCCTTCTAAAGATCTCCATCGTGAACCCAGGGTTGGGTGAGACGGGAGGATTTTCCTCTACTATAGAGGTTGAGGAAGTTACCAGAAGCTCCTGCGATTTTCCCTTGTATACTAGAGTGGGGATGGTAGCCTGTAAGGTTCACCCATTACTTTAATCTGGATTTGAAATCTCCCAGATGCCCAAGTGTTAAAGGCATGGTGGTCTCTGGCGTGGTGCTACTGGAAAGCAATGGCACCTTTAAGAGGCAGAGTCTAATAGGAGGAAGTTGTGCCTATCTAGGAAATCCTAGTGCCTCTTCCTTTCTCCCTGCCTCCCTCCCTCCCGGCCCTGTATACCTGGAGAGATAATAGGACTCATTTCAACCTCCAGGCTTCTGCTTAGCAATAAATATCCTCATATAATAACAACCCTGTTAGGTCTTTCACCCAGAACACACCTCTCTCAATATTTCAAAATCAGCACGCTACAAGTTATACAGCTCCTGTCTCCTTCCACAAACTATCTCTAAATTCTGTTCCCAAACTAAAGTCTTGCAGAAAATTTGAAAAATCATTTAAGTACCCACCTAGAAAGACAATCTGACACCTTTTTACATAGCTAAATATAGACTTACCGTACAACCCAGTTTGTGCTCCAAGATACCTGCCCACATGCACTGAAAATGTATGTCCATCCAGATACCTGGACACAAGCTGCACCTGGGTGACTTAGTGACTTAGGAGGCCCTGCACTAAGAAAAAAAGTAATAAAAATAAAAATAAAGGTCTGGGGATGTAGTTCAGTACAAAGGCCCTGGATTCCGTTCCCAGTAAGCAAATGTGCACACACTCAGAGAGAAAAAAACTATGAACAACAGAAAAGACCGTAATTTCCCAGCCTTTGCATGTAGGTTGTGGTCAGAGGAGACCTGGTCAAGCACAAGGGTATTTGCAGCAACCACACCCTTCTCTATGAGGCTAGCATGGTGGGTGTGCGCCACTATGGAACTGTTAACACCGCAGAGTGAATCCTGAAGTGAAAACCATGGCCATCAATCTGGACTGGCTGATGGACTACTACAAGCGCAGGGCATGGATCCGAAGAAACAGGAATACATTTGGGGATTCTTGGGACCGTCTTGATTTTGCAGTAAATCTGAAATCTATCCATAGGGGGAAAAGGTAAGAGGAGATGGGAGCAGCAAGAGAATCCCTGCAGCTTTGATAGTTTTCTTCTCAAATCCATCTGGAAAGTGCCCCAGTGGAGAGCATGCACGCGCAGGCTGGGCCTGCACAGCAGCCTTGCCTGGTGCCCACCTCACCCCACGGAGACCCAGTTTGCTCTGCAGCAGCAGCTGCTGCCTCCTCCCCCAGGTGGAGCCGTCTCCTACAGCAGGCTCTCCAGGCAGCCCAGGCTCTCTGTATACCCAGTGTGCCCAGTTATTTTTACCTGTGCTAATGGCATTATTAGCAGAGTTCACATTCTTTTTCTTTTTTTTACTTTATTTATTTATTTGTTATGGCTGGCTCAGCCCGCCCTGGGGGTGGGGCTGGTGCAGTATGTGGTGCCAGGCAGGGATGGAACCAGGGTCCCTGCGATTACCTAAGCTTGCCTAAGTAGGCTCTTTAGACTGTTGAGCTATCTTGCCGGCCCTAGAGCTCCTATTCTTCAGATGCTTCTCTGTGTTTCTCGAAGTAACAACCCAGTAAATAACAAATGTCACGCCCTTCCAGGTGTTTCTGCATAGGTTCCTATCACCAGGCTTTTGCTCGCACCTCCCAGCCCTTGCACGGAGGGTTCCTCTGGCTGGAAGAGCCCCACACACACATCTCCACCAGCCTCAGCCACACCCATGCCCTATCCCTGTCTATCACACCTGTGTTACTCTGGACACAGCAGGAAACTTGGCCCTTTGGCAGCACTTGCCAGTTTCCCAGTGGTCATTCAGCTCCTGTCCCTCCCCCAGACTGCCTGGTACCTGCCTCCCCCCAGGGACTGTGGCATCTGCTCACAGAGGGCTGGGGAGGACAGGGCCTCTCTGTGACAGTCTGCTGCATAGACTTGGTCATCAACAGATGTCTGCTCAATGCATGAGTCACAGAGCAGAAGTACACAAACGAACTCTATCCTCAGCCGGCCTGCGAGGTCTTTAAAAAGCCTGCAACTGAAGTCTTTCTCAGCAAGAATTATTTTCCAGCCCAGCAGAATGTTAGCATGCAATGCGCGCCTCATTGAGCACAAAAATAAGCCCCCCAAAACTTTAACTCTAGGGAACATTTGTTTATCAGCAGTAATTCTTCCCCAATCACAAAGAAGCGCATGTGAGCAGAGACTCACACACACACACACACACACACACACATATACACATACACACGCACGCACACACACAGAGTTACAGGAATTTGAAATAAAACACATGTACTCCCAGCTTGCTTTGATAAACACAAGTACCTGTAGATGAGAGAGAGAAAAGAAGTAAAGCAAAAGGGCACCGGAGCACAAGTGACGCATCAGAGTTGACAATCCTGCATTGCACATCTGGGCAAGCACAGCGCAGTTCAACTTGGACGCATGCAGTGATCCCAGAAATCAAGTGGAACAGACTAGCTGGCACCCAGGGGTCAGGATCTTCCATGGCAGCTAAGAAGTTAGGAAGATAGGTGACTACCGTGAGGGCGGTTTAGATCCCAAGCAGATGGAGTGGCCGCCTGGCCATCCTCAGCTAGCACTTCTGAAGCTTCACCAGGGACACTGTGTCCTGTTAAGTCTCAGGGTCAGTGCACATGCTGCTCTGCCGACTTAGGTCAGCCCAGCTGTTCCCAACAGCTGTCCCTCTAGGTTGGCCTCAAATGGGCTGACCTCGAGAGCAGGGATCAAAACTCCTCCCCTAGGGAAACTGCCATCCCACTAAGGAAAATGTCAACACACCCGCCCCTTATCAGTAATTCCCAGTGTACTGCAGGGACCACAGGACCAGGAAATGAAGTTCAAGCTGCGGAGCCAAGATAGCATTGGCTTTGGGGTTCTGCTTTGAAGATTTCATTGTTTACTCACTGCACCTTAGGGCTCATTCCAGCACTGCAGATACTTGGTTGTCCTTCCTGGTCCAGGCAGGGTGTCACGCACAATTAGGTTTAGAAGAACTATCTTTCTTTTAGCAAGGGGAGGTGACTGGTGAGAAACAGTACAGGGGACAGCCCTGCGCTGTGCAGCCTGAATCTGCTCTCTCTCTGCCTGCAATTTCCCATACTGCTTGCCTGCGTAAAAGGGCTCCATTGGATGTGGAGATTCTGAATTCAGTAAGGGGAACAAGGAAGGGCCCACCTCACAAGACTGGAATAAGGTTGCTGGAAGAAAAGGAAAAGTGCAAGGAAGTCAGAAAACAGTGGAGGCTTTCTTTGTTTTTCTTGTTCGCTTGCTTGCTTTTGCATCTTTTAAATGTAATGGTACAGAGAAGAGCTAGAGTCCTTCCGAGCTGAGAATCCGATGATTTGTTGATAATCAGGGAAATGTAAAAAATGGAAAAATTGGGCCCGGCCAGATAGCTCAGCAGATAAAAGCGCCTGCGGTGGGGAGAGGGGGTTGATCCCCACCCTGCCGTGCTGTGCAGCACCAGTCCCACCCTCAGGGTGCGCTGAGAGGGCAACTGAGACTGGGTGTGGTACACTCCTGTAATCCCAGCACTTGGGAGACAGAAAACAAGAGCATCACTCCGAGTCTGATCTGTGCACTGACACTCTGTAGGCCCTATACTAAATACAAAAAAAAGGAAAAAAAAAAAAAAATGTTCACCCTCCACATGGTTACAATTCAAAGAATTCAATAATATCAAACATCAATAATAATATGGAACAGACCATATCACATATGCTGCTGAAGAGAGCATGTAAATTACCATCGCCAGTGTACAGAACGATTTGGTAATTTATAAGAAAGTTGAATAAATTCTACAGGTATTTTACTTGTTGTCTGGGATGACCACACCTGTGTTTAGGACTTCATACACAAAAGTGCTTACTGAAGAACTATTTTTTAAACAGTGAAAGCAGAAACAACCTACAGGTCTACGACAGAGAAAATGTGGTAGTCTTAAGATACCAGAAATGTACTGTCAGCTTTCCATTACTCTAACAATGCCTGAGTTAAATCAAATTATAAAGAGGAAAGGTCTACTTGGGTCATAGTTGTGGAGTGTCCAGTCAGTGGTGCTGGCCTCATCATCTTTGGACCTGGGTGAAGCAGCACATCATAACAGCCATGGCCAGAGGCATAGAGGAAGGAGCGGGGCACAGGTCCCAAGACAATGACACACCCACTGTGACATCATTTTCCTTCCACTAGGCTCCACCTCATACAGGTTCCACCAGCTGCCAATAGTGGCCCAGACTGGAGACTAAGCCAAAGTGTCCACTGGAGGCCCAAGACCTAAACTACATCACCCAAGACACACCAGTTATAGGAATGCACAGTTATAAATATGACTAAATCTAAAAACCCTAATACTGAATGGATGAAGCATGATGGGAACACCACAGTATTTTAGTACTAGGTCATTTATCCAAATTATAAATGAAGTCATGCACTGCTAATTTTGAATGTGTGTGTGTGTGTGTGTGTGTGTGTGTGTGTGTAAAATTAGTGCTTTCCCAACAGCAGAGGTGAGTCTTCCCTCCCCCAATGTACATCTGGCAGTGTTTGCAGATATCTTGTCACAATTTGGGGAGTGGGCCCAGCAGAAACCAATGGATGTGCTGATAACCACTGTACAAGGCAGGGCATAGGTCTCCATGAATAAAGAATTCCCTAGCATATAGCTTCAACAACAATGAGGTTGAGTTGTCTCCTCTAGAAATCATAAATACAATAGTTTTTACATTTGAATTACTTAATAATCTCCTGGCATGGGTATATGTCTTATGCAGCCACTTGCTAGACTATTGGATCAATTCCAAAGCGTAACATGCTGTGTCTCCTCTTCTTTTAAAAAAATAAAAAATTGTAATGGCTTCTGATGGCACTTTCTGCATTAGGGAGAATGATTAAAATGCTCCCAACATCACACACATATTTGGGGTGCTAGTGAGCTTTGGCCAAACCCACCAGAACCTCCCCCCAATTCCAAAGGTGCCTTCCCAATTCCCAACCTTTTTTGCCTCCCAGTGTCCCTGTGGCCCCTACGAAAGGTACCAGTGGGATGATTCGTGAGTCCAAGTTGGTATTTCTGCTGAACACTTTCTGATACATTCTGTTTTGGTAAGCCAAGTCAAGCTTTATAAAAACTAAAAGAGATCACTCTGTGAAATAATTTGCTCAGGAAATTTATGTAAGGTTTTCTATCACCTAATAATCTCAGCCTGATTTATCTGTTGCAGTTAGCCATCATGACTAGGCATCAGGTCTAGAGAGAATATTAAATGTATTAAAATTTTTATTTGTACTAGGATATGTTTGCAGTGCATAGTATAACCAACTTCTAGGTAGAAAAGTCCCCCACATTACAACAGCATTTGTTCATGCTGACCAACCTGACTATAAATGACTTTGGACCTATAAATGTCAAGTCCAAAGGAAAAAAACATCTATCAGCAATTCTCAGAGGTCCCTACTGAGATACAGACCAAACTATATCGATAACTCTGGAGACTTTTTTAAAGGTACATCACACCAGGCCTGGCCAAATAGCTCAGTGGATTAAAGTTCCTGCTTAGGCAGATACAGGGATCTGGGCTTGATTCCTAGGTGCTGTGCTGAGACAGGTGATTGAAACTGAGCATGGTGGTATGCATCTATAATCCCAGCACTTGGGAAGCTGCAAACAGAAGGATCACTGCAAGCCTGATCTGTGTAATGAGATCCTGTAGACCCTGTACTAAACACATACACACACACACACACACACACACACACACACAAAAAAAAAAAAAATATTTGTATTAGGACATGTTTACAGCACATACTATGACAAACTTCTAGGTAGAAAAGGTGTCCCTCTTGTAACAGCATGTACTCCCACTGGCCAAGTTGACCTTGGACCTATAAATGCCAAGTCCAAAGGAAAAACCATCTATCAGTAACTCTCACGTCCCCACTGAGCTAGAGACCAAGCTATATCAATAACTCTGGAGACTTTTAAAAAAATATATGTCACAGTGGTAGTCAATAGTAGTTAGGGCTGGAAGTTCCAGGTAGCAGGGACACAGGACTATAAAGGAGCAACTCTGTGGCATTTCTCTGTGGTCATGGGACAGCTCTGTGTCTTGACTGTGGTCATGGTTACAAGAACCTATACAAGAGCCACATTTCATGGGCATATAAACATGTTCCAAGATAAAATAAGTACATTGACAATCTAGTGGAGCCCTGGTAAGTTCCATATTTTGACTTGCTGTATTGTGAAAATGTCATTTCCTGGTTTTGACCATATTGTGTTTATTACTTCAAATACGCTTTAAGTATAGATGAAATTTTTTAAATGTCTCAATAATGCACAATACCATTTGTCATTAGGGAACTGTAAATTACAATAGTGAGATTTCACTTTGTATACATTAGAATGGCTAAAATAAAGTATTGACAGCACAAGGGCTGCAGGGGTCATATTCATTGCAGGTGGATGGTAATTGGCAGAATTAAATGAAACTAGACATACTCTTACCGGCTGATGTAACAGTCATGCACCTTGGTAGCTCTCCAAATGAATTTAAAACCTAGGTTCATACAAAAACCTGCATGTGCACATGCACAGAAGCCTTATTCTTCATTGCCAAAATCTCAGAAGGAAGCAAGATGTTTTTCAACAGACCAAATGACAAATAATCTTTGGTTTATTATTACTTACTACAACTACTCTACAAGTTAGGACCGTCACCCTCACTCCAAGGCTCACTTATTTTTGTCCCAACCACAGAACAGATTAGCTCTCCCTTGGTGGTTCCAGCCCACAAACACCCTCCCCACAAAAACCCTTAAAAGCCCTGTGCTTTGCCTTGTTCGCTGTTGTCTTGGTTCACTAGTCAGCCTGCCCGCTCCCTCCTATTTCCAATAAATCACCTTGTTGTGTCTGAATGACTGGTCTGGTCAATCGTGTGGGTCCGTACTTAACACTCCACACAGTGGAATACACCACACCACAGAAAGACAGGAGGGAGCTGGTGAGCCATGGGACAGGCACAGGAGAATCTTAAGTTCATATTTCTAAAGAAAAGCAGTAGTCCAAAAAGGTTACAGATACGAGTCCAACGGTAGGACAACCCAAGAAAGTCAGACCTATTCACAATAATTACATCAGTAGTCGCCCTGGGTTCAGTGGCAGTGGGGAGAGAGATGCAGAGAACTTTTGGATGGGGAAATATTCCGGCTGCCAGCATACTGGTGCATACACGATGAGGCTGTGTCAGTGCACAGAAGCACCCAAAACAGAAAGCGAGGGCTAACAAGAGGGATGGATGCAAGGCCAGGCGTGAGGACGCACGTCAGCTTTCCTCCACGTGGAAAGCAGAGGCAAGACCCTGCCTGAAAATTTTTTTTTAAAAAAGCTAAAAGATGGACCTTAGTGAGTAATAATTTGTTAGTAGTGGTGCATCAAATGTACACAGTAAGCACAATGTCAACATCAGGGAGAAGTGTAGGGACCAGAGGGCTGTATGGACCTCTGTTCTTCAAGCCACAAAGTTTCTATAAACTGTTAAAACAAAGCATATTAATTTAAAGATGCATATCAACTTCAAAGCATTCATTTCAAAAACTGCCTCAAGCCCATTCATTAGTGAAATGCACTTGGTAACTAATAGCTGAAGGACCCAGGTTTGATCCCAGTACCACATGCCCTGCCAGCCACCAAAACCAGCCGAGGCAGCACACGCCTGTAATCCCAATGTTGGGGAGGCTGAAATAGGAGTATCACTGGGAGTCTGAGCTGCAGAGTGAGATCCTGTACCAAATAAATAAAAGATTAAAAAACTAGATAACAGCTATAAAACCATGGTAAGTGCAGACAGCTACACTGGAGTGGACGTCCCCGGTCAGTCTGTATTCTGATTCTCATATTAAAGAAACAGATATCATGTAACAGGAGTAAAATGAAACAACACTGTGGAGCTGTCCTGAAAGCCACTGGAAAAGCCCTACAAAGAGAGGCTCAATGCTGATAGCACTCAAGCATATACCCTACAATTAAACATAATGAGACCCACAGGAACAACCCAAGTATTTCAGAGATTCTGCTACTAGGGAGGTGGGAAAAGATCACACAGCAACACTGGTACATCACATCGAGGTTGACCGCAGCCTTATTGACAACAGCCAAGGCCCAAACATGTGAATAAACTGTAGTGTGTGTGTGTGTGTGTGTGTGTGTGTGTGTGTGTGTGTGTGTGTGTATATATATATATATATATATATATATATATATAGAATGGAATACTATTCAACCCTAAAAAACTCCCATCTATATCACAATATGGGTGAACCCAGAAGACATTATATGAAGTGAAAAAAGCTCTTATTTGCACAAGTAGCACCATGAGGGCTAGGAAATGACTCTCCTCTGCTCACTTGAGTGTGCGTAATCTCTCAGGGCCAATTCTGCTTCCACTGTTCAGTGTAAGAGGATGAGAGTGACTCTGGGACAGGCATGCTTCTTGAAAGCCTTAATCAGGAAGGCTCCACACTGTCAATCATTCCTTCCCATCTTACCCAGAGACCTAGTGGAAGGCTCCCCAGTGGATGTGCACCTCCTTTGAAATCCGAAGGCCTGGTTGATCTGCATGCCCTTTGCTTTTCCTGTTGTCCCAGGTACCCTGTTCCTTCAGGCAGGGCCACATTTCTTTCTATTCTGCTGGCACAGATCTGCACTGAGATCTTCCTTTGATCTGCAATAAATGGAGCTGCTTTTCGTCACCGCTGGAGGTATGTGTGTAGTTCATTTCTCACCATACTCAGAGGCCCAGCATCTTATCCGCATGAGCATCCCACGGTATCTCAAGCAGTCACACTCTTTGGAAACAGAAAATAGAATTCTGGCTGCCAGTGCCTGGAGTGGGGGCCACAGAAGCGCTCAGTGGGAGCAGCGTTTGGCCACACACGATGAGAAAGTTCTCGAGCTGCGTTTCACACCAACACACACAGTTAACGTCAATGTGTTGTATGGGAAAAAATAGTCAAGGCTGTAATTTTACACTGCCTATATTTTGCTGCAATTTTTTTTAAATAAAGTAACATCAGTAAGCCTGATTCCCACAGTATATTTGCTCGTGATGCCACAAGCCCGTTGGAAGAGACAGAGGGTGTGGAGCATAGCAGGTGGCCCTCCAGCAATCTCGCGCACAGCAGGGTTGTTGGAAATGAAAAATGAAAAGCAAATGAAATGAGTTTTCCAAAGCCTACCGGAACCCAGAGGTCCACAGGTGGCATTCTGGGCTCATGAGCTCGCTTTGAGCGATTGCTGGTTTCCATCCAATGTCACCCCTGAAGTAGTAGAAGTGATGGAGACCAGGGTCACTACCAGGAGCCAGGGTCATGCTGCCTTGTATGCATCCTTCATTGGCTCTTCTTAGTGACTTCATGGGGCAGTTACCTTTATTATTTACTGGCAGGCAAAAGCAGTTGTAAAGCCTATGACTTCAAATAATAATCATTACACTGTATTTGTGGAATTGTAATCTGGGCAGGGCTGGGCAGGTATGGCTCCACTGTGCTCATGTGGACTCAGAGTGACTGAACTCAGGAGGATCCATTTTCAAGGTAGTCCCTGGGCTGGCACTTGGCAGCCCCACCAGGCCAGATGGCCAGAGGCCTCAGTTTCTCCCATAGGCCCTCTCCACGCGTCTCCAGTCCACAGCAGCACAAGGACTGTGTTCCCAGAGTGGTACTGCAGAGCAACTCTGCTGCATTTTTTATAACACAGCCTTGTACCTCCTTCAGCCTCTCTTTTCTCACTCTCTACTGAGCAAGGCTGCCACATCATGGCCCTCAATAGCCAGGAGATGGGACACAAGCCCTATCGCATGATGGGGGAGTGTCAAAGATCACTGGAAGGACCCCTGAGCAATCTGATTAGAGACGCTGCAGGGGCCATCTTCAGGAAACACAATCTGGCCCAGTACTTTCTGCCAGGAGCATGCCCCCATTGTGAATGGGGAAACTGAGTTCTGGAGAGGTCAATCATTCTTCCACCTAACCCACATCACAGTTATGAGTAACAGAGCTAAGATCGAAACTCACAAGTCAGAGCCCTTAAGGACAAGGACCCTTCTGCTCCTCCCTCCTCTCATTTCCTGCAGCATGCAGACTCTCCTTTCTGTGCCCAGAAAAGGTTTACTGAACAGAATGGATGTGAAGACAAATATGAACTTCCCAGGGCTGCGGCAGCTTACTGACTGACACCTAAGAAGCTCTCTAAACGCTTGCTCAATTAGATGTGGAGCTTCTCTCACCTCCTAAGGCCTGACTCCTTGAAAGGAGGGCTCAAGAACAGCAAAACCTGATATACACACGAAATTGGACCCAGTCCACCAAACAGATTGGAAGTTCAATAAATGCTTGCCTGAAATGCCCCCGACTGTTCATGTTCATGTCTCCCTAACTCTGCACTAGACTGTGAGCTGCCAAGTGCACCTGCCTCAGGACCATCCGTCCTTCCACATATGCAGCCCTACAAGTGCACCTATTGTAAACTAAGTTCAGGGCTGGGTACGTAGCTCAGTGGCATAGCGCTTGCCTGGTAAGTGTGAGGTCACGAGTTTGATTCCCAGTACCAAAAAATAAGTGAATAATATAAGTGAACAATGTTGAGCAGATGAATGAATGAGTGAATGAATGAGTGAATGAATGAGTGAGTGAATGAATGAATGAATGAATGATATATGGGTGAAAGTGCAACTGTGGTTGTTGCGGTGCAGGGTCAACTTGATTGGCTTTGTAATCCACAAAAGGGACTCCTGGAGCACAGTTCTGGGTGTGTTTGAGTGCATCAAGGAGGTGTGGTCACAGGGTCTTTGTCTGGTCCCCGTCCCCCTGCTGTCTGGCATTGCTCCATTGTTCAGTCTCACGAGCCACCACGACCTAAGCACATTTGCTGTGCCATGCTCCTGCGCCACGATGTTCCTCCCTTAGAGACAGCTGGCCACGGTCTGAAGCCCTTCAAACCACAAGCAAAATTAAACTTCTTTTCCCTTCAGTTGTAGCGGTTGCTTAGCAGAGATGAACAGGACACAGGTTCATAGTTCTTGTCTTTCATTCAGATGAACAAAAATGAGCACAAAGAGAAAAACAAGTTAACTCTCACTGGGCCCAAGGATCCAGTCCGAAAGGACAGTTTGGTGGGGTCCAAAACCTGGCGTGTGACCGTGAATACTGGTCATCAGTTTGACTGGGTTAGGAAACTGCTAGAGAGGCACTGGACTGCGAGAGCACAGACACCATCCACATCACTGCCAAATGGGCAGGGCACGGGGACATGCTCCTGGAGCCTGTCCACCCCCAGGGCCCTTCCTCTCAGTCCCTTCCCCTGCTCTCTGCTTCTTAGCTGTCATGAGGTCAGCGGTTTTGCTCTGCCTCTCTTTCTACCAGGATGCTCCCTTCTCACAGCCGACAGATCAAGGACTAAAACTCTGCAACCATGAACTAAAATAACCACCCCCCATTCCATAAGTCGCAGGTACTGTGTATTTTTGCATCTTCCATGAGTAAAGGTGACTGATGCGTGATCAATTTCATGCAGTAAAGCAATAAAGAGGCAAAGTGAAGAAGAGATGAGTGAGAAGTTTTCAGCGGGGCAAAGTAAAGACACAGCTCTTCAGCCTACTAAGCTACACTGCCACTTCTGTCCCCATCCCTCCCCACGTCCCAGGTCCAATGCACGATGCCCAGGGATAAGAAAAGCAGGAAGAGAATGAGTGTTCGCTTGCGCCCACTCCCCGGCAGGCATTCTACAGCGAGAGCTGGAGCTTTTCCTCCCACGTAGACATTTTCCTAATAAAACTCAGAGCAGCTGGAACCGGAAGTAAAAGCAAGAAATAGCCAAGCATTTCACTGGCTTCTACAAAAATAATTACGGAGAGGCAGTAAGTAATTGTACTTTACCAACATGCTAAATGGGAAATCCCACAGGTATATGGCGCTGTTAATGGAGGGGTTCAAAGAACAGCACTCCCCGTCCCTGCAAAGGTCTTTGTAAGTAAATAGTTGCCTTCCTTTCACTTCCCACTCTGCTGCTGGGTTCTTCTAGGTTTTCCACGTCTACCACACCACTTTTTACTTTAAACAGCCATTGCGCCAGGAAGCTGTATGCTTGTTGTTTTCCAGAAATACGTGGCCATAAAGGAAGGAGGCAACATGCTAGCAGAAAATAAATGCACATCTTTGTGCTTCTTTATTATTCAAATTCTTAAGAAAAGTTTAGGTTTGCTCATTCTTGCCTTTTAAGGGTGTTAAATTAGATAATACACCCTGCTTTTCCAAATTCTTTATTGTATTAAAGAGTTTCTTTTTGCACACAATCAACATTTTGTGAGAGACAGGGGCTTGTACATTTGTATATTGAGAAAAATGAGGGCTAGGGAGATAGCTCCATGGCACAAGTGCCTGCCTGGCAAGTGCAAGGTTGTGAGTTCAAACCCTGGTTCCGCAAAAGAGAGAGAGAGAGAGAAATGTATTTGTATGATTAATGAGTGTCTTTTTCTTTATCTGGTTGACGGATATTTCCTGATATTGGTAGCAATTGCCAAAGACCATTACAGAAAAGCCCACATGTTCTGTGTCTCTCAGAACAGAGCCACCATTCTAGCAGCAGGGTGTGAGCTGACACAGCCAGGCAGAGCGCGGGCTCCACCATCACTGTGGCTTACCTCTCTCCCCACTATAACATATTCCTTTTTGACTCAGTCCCAAGTGCCATCACGAACTGCACAACAATGTTTGGTTAATGGCTGGCCGCAAGTGTGATGTTACGCTAGGGTCATGATGAGCTGAGATATTCCATTGCCCAACGATACCACAGCTGCCCTGGAGTGACACGACTCACATGTCTGTGGTGGCGTTGGAGTGACAAAAACCTGCCACACTGTTCATCATGTAAAATCATAGCACAGGGCAGGAGAGATCATTCAGCTGTCTAAGCACCTGTCTGGCAAGTGCTAAGGCCCTGGTTTGATCCCTGGTACCCTATGCCGTGCTGGTCCTGTGCCAAACCAGGCACCAAAACCAGAGAGTAGTGGTGTACATCTGTAATCCCAGCACAGAGGATCCTGAGTCAGGAGGATCACTATGAGTCCAAGCTGCGTACTGAGACTCCATAACGAAGAAATAAGGAAAAAATATCATAGCACATACAACTACAAGTACTGAACAACAACACAGGAGAAAGATTTAATTTAGAAAAATTTATCACAGTAAAAGGCACATTTCTATGAATTTCCTCAACATCTTTCCTCTCACTTGGAACATGCTTATTGCCTCAATCTTAATACTTTCCAAAGCAGTTCTGGAAGTACTCTTTCTTAAGTATCTTTATGCGGTATGATCACAAATGTAAGAGATGTTGGATGTGGTGTACTTCCCGCATTCAGGAGGCTGAGGCCGAAGGTCACAGTGAGTTCCAGATCAGCCTGAGTTACAAAGTGAGCTCACAGCCAGCCTGAGCTCAAAGTGCACAGCAAGACCCTATATCAAAAGACAATTGATTAACTAATTAATTAATTGCAGCCTATGAGAGCTGCTGCCAAGTGCTATCCAACAGAAAAGTGGAACAGTAAAAAGACAAGAGGGTATGTCCTCCTCCACCTTTTTCACCAGATCTGACACTGTATGACTTCTAGCTCTCCAAACTCAAAATGACCAAAAGGAAAATCTTTTAAATCAATTCAGGACATCCAGGCAGCCACCACAGTGTAACTAAAGACACAGGTGATGCATCATTCACTATGATTTGTTTCATTTAATTTTCATTGTAGATTTCGACCATCCTGTCTATTTTCTCTTAGCATAGGCTCAAAATCATTGAACCACATGGATTATGGACAGAAACCTCTAAAATCCTGAGCTAAACTAAACTTTTCCTCTTGGTAAGTTGCTTATCTTGGGTATTTTGCCACAGTGATGGGAAGCTGACTCATGCAACAACTCTTTCCTAACATAGAGAGTATGTGCGAAGCCATGCTTATGATTTCCAAAGTTAGGGCAGAAAAATGTGGCCGCCTGGCCACCTCTTCTGTGACCCTTCACTGTGGAGGAGGTCAGAGACCACACAGAGGACACCAACTAGCCCCAAGGGACCTTCCCTGCCAGCACCAGCTCGCCATGTGAGCATGCCACGACAGGGAAAACCTTCCAGCTCTGGTTCAGCCTCCAGTGATATCGGATGGCCATCACATAGGAAACCTTGAGCCAAAAGCACCTTTCCAGCTGGTCCCATCCTGACTTACTGGAACTCTGAAAGAAAAACACATGCTTATGCTGGGCCACACCACTAAGTCTTTAGTATAGTTCATTACACAGCAATGCATCACTCACACAAGAAATCAGTGGGCTGACTTTTATTTTAACTTCTTTGAGGCAACTATGATCCAGACAGCCCTGACCAGGCATGCTTGGAATCCCACTACTTGGAAAGCTGAGGCAGGAGAGTCAATATAAGCTGAAGGCCAGCCTGAACCCAAAACAAGGTACAACCCTAAAAAAATGAGAACAAGCCAAAGAAGGCCCCAACTGAACAAGGTCGATCTTTTCTGAGCACTTCCTCTGCCTGACGTCTCATCTCTTCCTCCTTCTCCCAATATGCAGGACCTTCCTCAGCTCTCTCATAGCCTTTGCTTTCCTCTCTGAGTCCACACAGGCTTCCTGTATCTGACCCTTGCTTTGCTCTTTTAGACAGGCTGTCAGGCTGCTCTTAAATTCACTATACAGCTCAGGCTGGCTTTGAACTTGCAGCAAGCCTTCTGTCTCCGCCTCTCCAGTGCTGAGATTACAGTCACGGGTGCCCATGCGCAGCTCGCCTTAGTCTTGAAGTCTTTGGCATGTCAGTGCTTGAGTGTCAGCTTCATCACCTGGGCCCTCCTGAGAGAACAATGAAAATGCATTTCTGAAACACAGTCTCTTCCAACTGTGAATTCATAAGAAATACCATGCCCATTCCTGGCATCTGAGCTGATTACTGAAACAAAGGATGAATTACCAGTTGGTGCTACATGGCAAATGGGGCCAGTAGCAAAAGAGCCAGGTTGTCTGAACACATTTTTCCCATCTCAGAAGAAATTCCCTCAGTCAAAATCATGTAAACAGCAGTGCTTGGCTCTGCCCTTCTTGCTATCTAAAGCTCCTGTCTGTCATACAATTAGAGACCCCCCAGCACTTCCCTAAGGCCTAAGAGATGCTATAAAGTAAAAGGTAAGTGAGAAAGAATCCACATACACCAATCCAGATTCCTCAATATAAAAATAATAGGTGCAGGTACAATAACTGTGCATTAATGAATCGCTGCAGCATCTGTTTTGTTAAGAAAATAAAACTTACTTGGATGTTAGCAGCGACTGCTAGCACCTTATCGAATCTGCGAACGGTAAACTGAAATATGCAAACTGTTACTTCTTAGTGTTACACTGGAGAAATTTCAGTGTTTAGGGATAACTAGACAAATATTCATGGAACATTCACCAAAGTGTCTGAGAGAGAAGGGAAACCTCTATTCACTACATTTAAATTTTTAAAAACTTTGGTCATGCTAAGCAGCAAGCCCAGGGCCCTATGTGAGCTGGACTCTACCCTGAGCCACATCTCCAGCTCCCAAATGTGGACTATTAACTCATCTGAGGTGCAGAAGAAAAGGGACTGGTGTCTTCAGTAAGTTACATGATGTCAGGTCACAGCTACGGCAAGGGCTGGCTGGCGGTCTCTCCAGCATTCTGGTGCTTTTACGCTTCTTAAATATCCTCCAGTCTTGTACTGGCAACCTCTGATCTCTATCCCATGAGCTTTCTGGGGGATTTATCACATGGCCATCTCCAAAGCACAGCCTTGTGTGACACATATACAGAGAGACAGAAGAAATCAAACTTTCAGTGGCTACATCTTCCTAATTCTCCAGCTCCTCATATTCTAGAGAACTGAGCTAGAAATTAACAAGCATCCAGACAAGGATGGGGCCTTTGGTGGAGTCAGTGCAGGAGATGAAACATGTCAAAGTTGTGGCTGGAGGTGCCTCTGAAAAAGACAAGGCCACAAGATGAAGACATAACAGACAGACTTTTGCGCCTGCCCCTAAGGAGAAACACCATGCGGAGATTATACTGTAATTAGCACCGGCGCAGTCTAGTAAATCCAGACAGGTATCAGATGCATAGCGCGGTGATCAGAACATCTGGACCCTTCCTCCCATCCCTTCTGAGGAATGTTTTTGTTCTTTCCACGTTAGAAGCTGTAGATGAGCTAAAGTTAAGGATGCTGGCCATATATCCTTGCTGGGTATCTCACTTTCCTATTGGGTCAATATTAGATAAGCAGCTATCCTTGTAATCCTACTGATTGAGTCAGTACGCACCTCCTGAATGTGTTCTATGAAATATTTCTGGAGAACCTCCATGGCAACCCACTTTCAGGACCACTATGGTCTCTCAGGAGGTTTCTGTGGTCACCCTTGAAGTTCATTCTTAGGTACTTTGGAGATGTGAACAGCTAACAGGTTACAAGTTCTTTTTCCTCTGCCACACTCATATTTTTAATTCTGTCCTGTATGCTTTTACTGCTTAAGCCAGGTAACAATGAAGTTTCTGTTACATCCCATCAAAAACATTTTACTATACTGGGAAATTCTAAAACTCTACCTCCCTGGGTGAATTAGGATGCACCTTGCCCTGGCAGAGTAAAACACCAACGAATAAACAAGGGAATGCTTGCCAAGGACATTTCAAAGACATTAATATTTGTTTTGTTTTGTTTTTTTCTCTTCAAGATTGCAAGGCTGGTGGCATGTATTAAAAGTCTAGAGTATATTCCTGGAGCTAAGAAACCTATTTCATTTGGGAATTAAATGCCTAATTGGATTTGACCATGGTATTATTCCATTACAAAGCCAAGTAATGTTCTACATTCTGAAACACCAGCGCTAGGCCACAGAGTCATCAACACAGCAATATGCTCAAATCTCTGTTGTCTATGCATGGAACGTGTGGATTTCTTACCTCACAGCTAGTGTTTCTTGTAACCTTGAGTCCTGGAGGAGGGACTTTGTCCCATGGCTTCCAGCTTCTGGCTGGGAACACTATCCTGACTACCCCCCCGCCCCCCCCCCCGCCCCAACACAATAAAGCAAAATCAACAAAATGAATCTACTGCACTCAAACTCATTTACATAAAAATGCAGAGGCCTTGGAAGCACTGTGTCTCAGTCACTCTTCACTCCTTGCTGGGACAAACACCTGACACTCAAACTTAAAGAAGGAAAATTTTATT
Organism: Myocastor coypus; assembly: GCA_004027025.1. Lineage (NCBI taxonomy): Eukaryota > Metazoa > Chordata > Mammalia > Rodentia > Myocastoridae > Myocastor > Myocastor coypus. The sequence goes on from PVJA010001790.1 coordinate 94,025, forward strand.
TAGCTCACAGTTACTGGAGGTTTCAGTCCATATTCAGCTGGCTCCAAGGCTGACTGGCATAATAGCAGAGGACAACCTTTTCTGACTGCAAGCAAAAGGCAGGGAGAAAAAGGAGGAGTGGCAGCAGCTGAAGCAGCTAGCTTCTCTTCCTTCCCTACATTGTAATGCAAATTATCTGCCCCAGGGCACCTGTAGCACTCACACCTCCAATCCCAGTGGATTATGAGTTAATCACAAACTGCAGAAGTGTATCCCATAACTGCATGAGGCTTTAGCGGAACAAGTAGACACAACCCATAACACACTAAAATGATCTGGGTTATACTTCCCTCCTGAAGCCCAAAGATGGATCTGGAATAGCAAAAATGCTACGTGTCTGCACAAGGTCTAGAGCCAGACCACCTGGGTTCAAATGCAGGGGTCAAGCCCTCCTCTTCTAAACATGACCTTGGGGGGGCCCGGTGGGATGGCTCAGTGGTCTAAAGCGCCTGCTTGGGGAAGCTTGGGCGGCTTCAGGGACCACGGTTCGATCCCCGGCACCACATGCTGCGCCAGCCCTGCCCTCGGGGCGGGCTGAACCAGCCATAAAAATGAGTGAATAAACAAATAAAGGTTCTGAAACAAGAAAATAAATAAATAAATAAAATAAAAAATTCTTTAAACATGACCTTGGGTATTTTACCCCCAGACTTAATTCATTATTCCAAAATGTGAATGATAACAGACAGTACTTACATCCCTTTCTTTCGTAAATTAAATGACAGTAAGCCACCTAAACCAGTCTGCACAGTGCCTGGCTCATGAACACACAGCAAACATCGCTGCAGTTATAACCATTAATACGGAAAAGTAAATTAATATATAATGGCAACACTTTCAAAAGATATATCAGAGCTACAGAGAAATGAAATATGAATTAAAGTAATAATAACTCTCCATATGAAGTAAATAATTCCAACCTAAACATTTATTCTTCATTATTTACTTTAGGAAGAAAAAAGAGCAGAGAATATTAAAAATGATTAGTGCCTCATCCACAGGCGCCGAGAACAGGAATGGCGGTGCACATCTATAATCTCAGCACTCAGCAGGCTGAAAATAGGAGAATTACTATGAGTCCAAACTGTGTAGTGAGATCCTATCTCAAATAAATAAATAAATAAATAAATAAATAAATAGTACCTCAACAACCTGTAAAACTATTCCTACTGTCACTCTCCAAAATGTCTTAGCACTCTTGGCCACAGAGGTAGTTTAGCAGTCTATAAACACCTGCCTAGGCAAGCACTAGGACTGAGGTTTCAGAACCTTTGTTTGTTTATTCACTCATTTTTATGGCTGGCTCAGTCCACCCCGAGGGCAGGGCTGGCGCAGCATGTGGTGCCAGGGATTGAACCGCAGTCCCTCAAGCCGCCCAAGCTTTCCCAAGCAGGTGCTTTAGACCACTGAGCCATCCTGCCAGGCCCCAGGACTGAAGTTTAATTCTTGGAACCACTGGCTGTGCTGACCCTGCATCAGGTGCTCTGAGCTGACCACCGAGACCAGGTGTGTTGGTGCATACCTGTAATCACAGCACTTGGAAGACTGAAACAGAGGGATTGCTAGAGTCCCAGCTATGCAGTGAGACCCTATACCAAATACATAAAAAAAGAAGTCTTAGCCCAAAATTCTCAGAACATCAGTAGATCCATATAAGTATAAATTAAGTTTGCATATTCCATGCAAATTAAATTTACATGTTCCATAATGCAATCTGTAGTCTTTCTAATTTTTAGCACTGTCAGCATCACCAGTGTGCACAGGAATTCAAGACTGTGTTTAGGTTTGCAGCTGATGTGTAACAGAAATTAGCAAACTAACTATAGATGAGTCCTTTATTGGGCTTCAATGTAAAACAAAGCTTTATTTAGCCCTTCAGTATGTGGCACCTACTACTTAAATCAGATATGTTGTAAAAAAAGAAGTGCTAATTTTTGTCAACTGTCACTAAAAATGACAATGTGAACTTCACAAGGATGAAGCAGAGAGGAAAATAGTTTGATTTATAGCCAATTGCTCAGTTATAGCGTGATGCTTAACAGTACACACACACAAACACACACTCCCTAAAGCTATGGAGCATGGTTTAGAATCTTAGGAATCCTACAACCATGAGATAATTAAACCATCAGAGTGTGGTTCACTTTCCATCTTCTGAGAATGTCATCCCTTGAGTCACTAAACCCTAGCAACGGACCATGGCCATCTCACTCAGCAGCGTGGGCTTGGATTGTGCACACAGGTCATGACTTGCATGATACAAAACATAATGAACCCCAAAGAGGGATGCAGTCACTCAGTTCAGCTCAACATCTTGATTCTCTGGTTTCTTTGCACGTAAACACCATGGAAAATGGGGTCTTTGCAGGCACAGTGGAGTAAAAAAATGAGGATTCGGGGTATACTCAATATCACTGGCATGCATTCTCATGAAAAAGGGAAAAGCAGCATGCCCAGGTAAAGTGACATGCAGGCAGAAGGTACCACACAAAGACAGGGTGGGGTTGGCAGAGATGCCACGCAGATTCTGACCAAACACCTGCCATGCATTCCTCAAAGGCAGAAGGGCTTCTGTGGGTTTTATTCTTTGGCTCATGGTTGCAGGGCATTGGGTCCATGATAGGCTGGCTCAAGAGGCAGAAACATGGTGGCAGAGGGTGGGGCTGGGGAAAGCTGCTCCACTCCTGGTGACCAGGAAGCAGAGCTCAGGGAAAGAGCCAGAAAGCAAGGAGACCAAGAACAAGGTACATCTTTCCAAATGCTACCTTGGCGACTACTTCCTCTAACCTGGTTCTACCTCCCAAAAGTGCATTTGGTATGAACTCATTGGAGAATTAACCCTCTAATGAATGTGGTGTCCCCCAGAATATACTCCAAAAGCCCCATCTCAGAACTTCCAGGTGATATTTTTCATCCAAACCATAACAGATTCTACAATGGAAGAAGAAGAGCCTGGCCAATACCTTGACAGTGAAAGCTTAACATCCAGAACTGAGAGTCTCAAACCTGATTGTAGTGAGGCCATGCAGTTTGCTGTGGCCTGTTAAGACAGTTCCAGACAGCTAACTGAACACCCAGGGCTCTCACTAGCTACTTCTTTTCCTCTCTATACTTTCCACTTAACCTGAACTTACAAGGAACAGAAGCTATCACGGCTTGGGATTTTGCAATGGTAAACGATACAATACAGGACACATTTTATAAGAGTATTTTATAATCACCCAAAGAATCATATACAAGAGTGTAGGAAATCTGTCCATACACTAAAGACCAAAGAATCCAGCTAAGGGCCTGGATTCTATGAGTTGAGCTGAAAACCTAGAGTCTAAAACAATGCCTCCACAAGTCCAACCAGAGGCTTAGAGCCCAGGACAATGTCTCATGCAGGCCTACTTTACAGATCTGTGCCAGCTGGGCCTAAAGGTCAGTGCTGGGAAGCTAGAAAGTCTGTCAGTGGGAGGACGGATCTGTGCCAGCAGGCTGGGGTATCTGAGTTGGTGCCAGGAAGCAATGCTCATGGTAGGTACCAAAAGGCATCATAGCCCTCCTCAGCACCAATGAAGTCCCAAGTTCCTCTTCTCAAGAGAACAACCAGGCTCACCAGGAAAGCCAGCATGACAAGGTTCCCTAGCAAAACAGCCCAGGAAAACCAGCAGCTTCCAATAGCTGCCAGCAGCTTGTCCAAATAGCTTCCCTAACAGCCTCTCAACAGCTTCTCTCCTTCTGCCTCTCACCCCGTTGGCCACATGCCTCAGGTGGCCCTGCCACACTGAGCTGGGTATTACAAGTTGACCACCAGCTGGCAATCCACCATAGAAACTAAAATTTCCACTCCTTGTTCCTCTTTGGGACCTAAGATTGCAGATGGAAAATGTAGCATATTTTGAACCAAGACGAACAGCAATCTTTCAATTGAAGTTGATATAAGAGCAATGTGCCCCTCTCCTCTGGAGCAGCTCAGTCACCTCCAGGCTCCCAGCCTCCACCCCCCTCAGCAGCCTGTGGTTTCTTTTGGGCTCTCGCAGTGAGCAACTTTTGAAAACAGGCCGTCCTTTCCAAGCGCAGGTATCTGGTGGCCTGGCCTCATTCACCATAATCAGGTAAGGCCCGTGGGGAGATTCCAGAACCTGGAATTGGATCTGCTCATGCCCCCAGGGTGAGCCAGACCTCTGTCTAAGAGAGAGAGCTTCTGTAGCCGGAAGGGTCAGGCTGTGCCAGGGGAACACTATCTGCAGAACATCAACACCGTGGATGAGTCAGAGTCAGCTCAGGTAACCTAGCCAGGATATGCAGGTCAGGCTTAGACAGAGATGAATCAGGCAGAGCCAAGCCTGGAGATGGCAAAACCAGAAACACACAATCTTCCCAGGTAGTTCGGTCAGATCAGGGACATCTTCATGAGGGAATTAGGAGCAGGTAGTAGTGACCAGGCTGCAGGAGAGAGATAAAAGTCAGTCTCTGCAGTAAGAGGCTGATGCGAACCAGTAAGAGCTAAAGGCCCAGCTCTGTGTATTGCTAAGGCTTGCAGTTTGCCACTTAGACCCAGAAGGAGCCAAGTACAGACCACCAGGCAACCTGATATTCGCCGGGGTTGCGCTCTCCAGTTCTACAGACTCCCACTGCATCTCTAGGGCTGAGCCTGAAGGGGTGGGCAATGCAGGCAGAATGAAGAGAAGCTGTCAAGAAGTGGACAGCCACTGACACAAGGTGTAGTTCTATAGCATTTTCCAATGGGACAAGGTGAGTATCCTGCATCAATCGGCTCTTTCGTCCTATAACAAAACATCTGAAGCAGGCTACGATCTAGAAAAAAGAGTTTGACTTGGTTCAGTTTTGGAAGCTGTCAGTCCAAAAAGCCACCACATAGGTCTTAGCAAGAACCCTATCTCTACCCAACCCTGCTTGTGTCACACCATGGTGAAAACTTACATCTGTCTTGTGTTCTCTTTTCCTCTTCTTTTAAGCCACCGGCATTCCATTACGGGGGCGTCACCCTAGTGATGTTACCTGGTCTACTCACTTTCCAGAGGCTCCACCTCTAAATCCCACAGTTAGATTAAATCTCTGCCATTAATGTATCACCTTGGGGATTGAACTCCCATTTGAGTTTGGGGGACAAACCCTAGCAGGTTCCAGGTGTGACTCTAGAGCATCCAAGGAAAAAATAACCCAAATTAATGCAGTTACTTACAAGTAGTACTTGTAAGTAAATTCTAAATAGAATAACACCGTGGATGAGTCAGCTCAGGTAACCTAGCCAGGATATGCAGGTTAGGCTTAGACAGAGATGAATCAGGCAGAGATGATCTGGAGAGTCATATATTTTACCTTTGTTAAGAGTGGATGTAAAAAGCAGCATAATGAGGAAACTACAAGGAACAAGAGGGAGGCTTTATTTTTGCTGTCTGGAAATGTCAACACATTCAAAGTTTGCTGCAGTTAGGTGGGTTTGTTTTATCTGTTTTGTATTAAAAATTAAGGTTCATTTTTCTTTGTTTGTTGTCTTCCTAGGGCTGCTCTATTTTTTTTAAAAAAGAGAATTTTTTAAAAAAGCAGGAAAATAAAAGCTACAGAATTTCACTAAACACAATGACAGGAATTCAACAATGGTTGTTATATTGCGTACTGTTGTCTTCCAATTAGTTGTTCAGATTACCAGATATAAGAGTGTGAAATTGGTCTAAGAATTAAAACGAAGAAAAAAAATTAAGCATTAACTGTTCCTTTTAATAGCCCAGTAAGAATCAGCAGTACAATTAGCCAAGCTATCCTGTGTATCTACATATATATTTTTTTCCTCTTTCTTTCTTTCTTTCTTTTCTCCTTTCCCACATCCCCATTTGTCCTCCCGTTTAGTTTCTTTCCCTTTCACAGTGTCTACTGTACCTCTGGGATTTTATTTACTCTTTCAGGTCCTTTCACTAGGAGAACATATGACGTTTCCACATTCAGGTCTGATTTATTTCACTTGTGAGTATGGTCTCTAGTTGCATCCATTTACCTATAAAAGCCTTGCTTTAATTATGAAACATGATATGTCACGGTACTCTGAAACAGATATTAGGCAATTTCAGGCTGTCAGTTACTATTTAAATGGAAGGGCCATTGCTATCATTATTGAATAACTATATATAATTTTCAGGGTGCAGAAAAACATAAAGATGAAGATAAAGTTCAGCTCTATGTCTAGGATAAAGAGAACACCAATTCTAGTATTTTAATGTAACTGATTGAAATGTTTTCTTACACTTACCCATCACTTATGTTATTAACATTGTACTATTTCATATGAAGATACTTTCATTTGTGTGCATTTTCCCTTCCTGAAATGGTGTAGCATTATTTGTAACTTCTGAACGACCTCACGGACTGAATAAGGCATCTGCATTTTGTAAACGTGTGTGACCCAGACTGAACATGTTGCCTGAGCATGTTGAAGTGAGAGATAGCATGGGTTAAGTACTTAACCCTGTTGACCTGCAGTCCCTGGGCCTTCTTTGTTTCTAGAGAGGATAAGTCAGGAATCATTTAGTTTGGTTTGGTTTGGTTTGGTTTGGTTTGGTTTGGTTTGCTTTGCTTTGCTTTGCTTTGCTTTGCTTTGGATTGGTTTAGTTTAGTTTGGTTTGGTTCGGTTTAATCTGGTCTTATTTTGCTTTCTTTGTTTTAATTGCTCTGCTGGAATAACATGTAATTAGTCAAAGGGGTTTTCCTTTTATCAGGCATAACAGAGCTTAGCATCCAATAGGCGACTAAAGAAAGTAAAGGTTTCCACAACTTTGTCATTCACGTCCGTGCTCTGTCGCGTGGCTCTGCCACAGTGACCTTGCTGCCATGCTCTCTCTCACTTGTATTTCCAGCTAAGCCACCGAGGGTGTGCACTTGTGACTGACAGCCAGAGATTTCCTGGCTGTAATCACGCACGTGCCCTGGCCCACCGAAGGAAGCTTAGAACTCAGCCACATCTTCTTCACACAAGCGGGCTCTGGGCAGCAGCCACTTAACTCTTTGCAATGAGAAGCCCGCAATGGCAGTGTTACACAATTCCACCAAACACTCTAGCACCCCAAGCTCTCTGCAGAGAAGCACAGATGTTTGTATCTCTGACAACATCCAGAAGCTTCTGCCAACACATCAGCCCATTTCGAGGGAAAAACAGACACAAATACTAAACAACTGCCAAGTTCTCTCTCCAGCCCCTTTCTCTCCTATTTTCTTATTCTAATCTATATCGCTCTCTTACTACCTTACCTATCACATATTTGGTGATTTTCCAGTGCACGTATTTTGCAATTATCAGCCAGAGGGCTCAGAATTCTTTGCAGCCTTCAGAAACCCACTCTGTTCAATATTGAACAACTTAATCCAAATATAGTTCACTGGGGTCACGTTCCTTATTCTCACTCAGGTGCCATCAATCTTTCCCTGTAAGGCTAATCGTCTAGATATCAAACCTGAGAACACTGGAGCCTGGAGATCCTTGAATATAATCAAGGCTTGTGAACTCAGGGCCGTTTTGAAGCTTGCACCTCCATTCACCCTGGCTTCTTTCGTTTCTGAACAGAAAATGAATGGATGAAGCTTCAAAGGAAGGGGTGGAAAAGTAAAGCTTTTATCAAAATGAGGGATTACAGTGGATTTCTGTGAACGTTCTTCCAGGACAATAGGAAGGCAGAAAGTAGCCATGTGGCATCCATGGTAAGCTTCAGTAGGACAGGCTAGCCAAGAAGATTAAGCACTTCTATTAGCCAAACCAGTCCCATCCCTGAAGTTGACGAATGCAAAGGGATTTTACCTTGAGGAACTGTAGCCCAAAGTGATGGGCAGCGGTGTTTCTGGCTTTAGTGGGACCAGAAAGCCAACCTACCATCCTGAAATACAGACAAAGGGTGTCTCTGTCCCCCCACAAACGATGACCTTTAAAGAATGCAGTTAACGGGTCCAATTGTATTATGCAACTGAGATATTTGTGGCCTCGTCAGGCTGGTAAGCTCTAATGCTTAGAACATCTGGCTAACAAGATTAAAGCCAATCCCAGCCTGAGAAAATTAGCTTTCCTCTATTTCAACACCACAGGCTCATTCTCATCCCAACTGGATTCAGAGTGAGCTAGCAATATTTATTGATTTCTTATTACTTGCATAGCATCTAGAGAAATAAAGGCAAGAGGAATGGATCTATATTATTTATCAAAGACTTCCTTTTCCAGCCCTGAAAGGGCCTTACGTATGTGAGTTTTTTCTCAGAGAATTTACATCTCTCTGGCCAACAGGCAGCATGTTATTGGCTTAATTCATCAGATATTTTACCCAAAAAATCTGTTTTGCTTTGGCCTCAGGGATCTGGGACAAGTCACAGCTCATCAGTGGCATTAACAGAGATGCTCATGTGGCCCTCCTGCTTTCTCCAGAGGCTTGAGTTTGAAGCAGGCAGAGACAATGCTTTTAGGGGATTTGGTTTGGTCATGAATCAATAGTTTTTGTGTATTTTGGTGAACATTGGCCTGTCTATGTGACAGTAATAGTGTTTCCAAATGTTCTGGTAGATTTGAAAACGCTTCAACAGGTGTTCAAGCACAAGGAGGAAGCAGGCAAACCCACCTTCCGATTTAGGACAAGAGTTTCAGTAGAAACTGGTAACAAAAGCTCCAAAAATGTGTACCAGAAATGAAGTGGCCCCAGCTTTCTTGGGAAATCAAAAAAAAAAAAAAAAATTACAAGCATGCTGTCACATGAATGAGGTCACGAAGTCCAAAGAGCATTTTGGAGTGCCTTGCTTTGGACTCATGGGGAGCCAGGGAGACACTTCTGTACTCATAATTTCATAGGAAAAGATTCCATCTGTTGGATGCTTCTGTGTCTGAGGCCCATTCCACTCTGCACGGCGAAGCCTGCAAGTCCGTTTATCGCTCCCACTTACACAAGAGAAACCTGAGATTCAAAACATCTACCTCACTTGCCTACGTCTGCACAGCTAGTAAACTGAGAAGCAGGCACTCAAACTGGATATTTCCAGTTCCAGGATTCATGGTTTTCACCCTGCGTCAGTGTCTTCCCCATTATAGGTAGTCTCCCAAGAAGATATAAGGAAAGTTACTTCACCACTTCCCTCCAGCGACACACCCCACCATCCCACCAGGTATCCTTCTCACAAGGGAAGGTGAGCTACAGATATGTTGAAGCTGAATCCCTTTACCTAACTCCTAAAACTTCCGCTTTCACTTCTGGGGCTAAATCAGACTGGAGGCTTTCCATCTTACTTCATTTGCTCCAACATCTATTGCCATCCTTTTTACACATATATTTCTTTTCCCCCTTTCATCCAAAAGATAAATGCCTGATTTTTTTGCTATGCTCCATAAAGCTATGCAGAGTGAAATAATTCCTTCTTGGGGAAATGCCCTCCTGGGGAAATGTAGATCTCCACAAGAAGCCTAGAAACAGATTTGGCAGATGGTAGCGAATTCATTTCCCTTTCTCTTCTTTTAAATTATAAGTGTCCTCTACCAGACAGGCTGTGTTTGTAATCACTAAAATACCACTGTCTGAATTTGATGATACCTTTTCCCCCAAGTAAATGACCTGCTTTCTAGAAGAGCCAGCAGCAGAGGTCCTCGGAGCTCCACTCAGTGCTGATAGAAAGGACATGAGGTAGAGCCTCTCCAGAGCAGCGAGTTCTCCGTGCAGTACAGACCAAGGCTCAGCACGGCAGGTGCCCCATTCCTAAGACACCACAAACCACAGAAACCCTGCGTGGGAGGCACCAGGTCACCATTTCTTGCACAGCAAAATGGCCTTGCTCCTCACCATGAATTCCTTGGAGAACCATGCAAGGAAATGAAACAGCCATTTGCTCTGTGAGCTCTTCTTTAACCTTTCTGCTAGCACTGACCACCTCGGCAGTTCACAGCCCCTGGCCCAGTGGCCTCATGAATCTCTCCTACTGCGCTAATATTAGCTCTTTTTCTTATGTTTCAATCCTGTAATGCAAAAGGATGCAAACTTGGCATCCTTCCATTTACTCCTGGTGTTCACAGGCCAATACTGACAGAGTCATTGTGTGCCATTTAGTTAGAGAAATTTTCAACTGGACCACAGGTCCAATAGCCACTAATTCTGAGCATGAAAGAGTGAGCTAATAAATGAGATTCTCCTGCACCTGCACAAAGTAGGTGCTCCCCAACAATAACAGATGGTTAAGGCCTAGAAGATGTTGGCACTTAGGCCAAAGGCCTAGGGAACAAAAACTCAGATGCAATCTAATAATTCTAGTCAGTGACACGGCATAACAATGTTCAATATAACCTTATAGAGATAATCGTCAAACATGGCTTGTTTTATAAACAAATCTTCTAATCAATGTCTAACATCGATGCTATTCAGAATTGGGCTTCTTAGCAGAGGTGAGTAATCAATGTCTCAAGGAATAATAGAAACTAAAACGGATAATTACTATTATCACTTTATACTGACTTTGTGTTTCCAACATGGCAAAGAATCCAAATCACCATTTATTCAATAAATATTTACTGAAACTACGTCATTCTGTCTTAGGCTAGATGCTGGAAAAACAAAGATGAAAAAGGCGTCTGCCTTGAGATTACCCAGGGAAAGGCAGGCTGTCCTTTCTCTGTAGATTTAGTGTTTTCTTAGTCGGCTCTGGCAGCACTAACAAAGCACCACTGCCTAAGTGACTTAACAGAAGCCTATTTCTCTCTACTCTGTAAGTGAGAAGTCTGAGAGATCAGCTACTGGGATAAGCAGACTCTGAACTGCAGATTTCCAGCTTCTCCCTGTATCCTTACATGACAGAAAGAGTTAGAATTCTCTGGGACCTCCTTTCTGTAAGCACTAACTAGAGTGCCATTCCCAAGGGTTCCACCTTGAGGACCTAATGTCTCCCTAAAATACCAGTCACAACAGAAGTAAGGGTTTTATCCTATGAATTTTGGGTGGGGATAGAAGGTGGCACATTCCATTTACTATAATTATTAACTAAATGATTTAACTGTCTTACATCTTTGTCTTTTCCTCTTTCGTATCATGGTACTGTCAGTTCCTAGAAAGCCTGACACACAGAAAAACTAGATGTTAATCAGATGGACGGACAGATGAATAAATGAATGTATGTACGTACAAATGAATGAATGAATGAACAAATGAATGGACTCCCAGTCTGCCAACAATGAATTTTGACTTTAGCCAACCTATCATGGATCTCAAGAGTTTCCCTGTGCAAAATGTTTGTAAAAGGATTAGATCAGGTCAGATCTCAAGTGCATGCTCCAAAGAATATTGATTCTTCAAACAAACTTTATCAGAGAAAAGGGAAGCTGTGGTCAGTTTAAAAACCATCAATAATCCAGACTTCCGACTGTGGGGTTGCCCAATCTTTAGTACACTAACACACAATCTCCAGGGAGTTCCTGGGCAGTATCTCCTGTTCTAGCAAAGTGACAAACCCTTCATTCACACAACTCCCTAGAGCAAACCTGAGGTCCTGGGTGGCCACAGCAATTTTACACACTTTATAATCTCTCAACAAATATTTGTTCCTAGGGCCTTTCTAATCTGCTACCAAAGAAAGCTATTCTTCAACATCTTGCTTGATGTTAATTCTTCCCAGTGAGTTAAGAGCAACAAAGGTACAGGCCCTTTGCTTTAGCTTGGTGTCCTTCTGGTTCTACAACCTTTGGCAAGTGACTCATCCTCTCTGGAGTGAGTTTTCCCAAGTAGGCATCCCACTTACAGTTACTGGAAGGGACTCTCAGGAAAACTAAATGAGATAGCATCATTTTGCATGCTTCACAAGAAACACCACATAGAGGATGGATGCCCCTGTTGCTACTCACAAAAAAAATGCACTGTACTTTGTATTCTAGTCTCAAATCCAAGAAGACTTTGCAAGTCAATTCCTATGTACCTTATCAGATCATGAAAAACTCAGGCTAAGGATTTCATTCATGTTTTCCAAACTCAAATTCTTGAAATACCAGTTCCCAGTCCTATTGTATGTACTCCTCCTCTTTAAATGACTGATATGTGGTGTTTCTTACTAAGGATGTGAGAACATCAGTGAAATCATAGATTTGATATGCTTATTATATACTGTTAAAATATACATTAAAATGAATAAAGAATTATTTTAAATGTTTCATGAAAGACAGGCTTAATTCCTAACTCATTTTCTCCATAGTCTGGATAACACTGATTTGGGCTCTTCTTCCAAGACCTTATCAGTAGAGATTCTGGATCATTTCTTTAGGAAAATCACTGACCTTTGCAAATATTTGCCTGAGCTCCCAAAGGGAATGCAGTGGCTCAGACCACCATGGGATTCTCCCTAGAAATGAGATTAAAATGATTTAGTGTCTGTACGTCCACTATGACAAGGGCCATGCTGTAGCTTGAATCTTGAATGTTTCCAGAGACGCATGTATTAAAGTTATGATCACTAGCCCGTATCATTACTAGAAGAATGAGCAGGAGCAAGGCCCTAGTAGAAGGAAGCTAGGCCATTGGGAACATGTCCTTGCAGGAGAGATTGAGCCCTCCATCCCTTCCTTTCACTCTTCAGCTTCCTGGCTGACATAAGATGAGTGACTCTCCTCTACCGTGACTCCACCCTGATCTTTTTTCTTGATCACAGGTCTAAAGGGAATGGAGCTGAGTGAATATGGATGAATCTTCTGAAATGATAACTCAAACTCAACCTTATAAAATTGATTATCTCATCTCAAAAAAAAAAATAAACTTGATTATCTCTGATATTGCTTGAGTGTTATTTCACTATTTTGTCACAGTGAAAGGGTTGATTAGCATTGGCATGGAACCCACACAGTGGCTTTCCAAAGAAAGGGTGGTGGCCACAGAACTTTTTCCCAATTTCAGACATTTCAATCTTTTCTTCCCATAAGAGAAAATAAATTCTTTTTCACTGAATTTATTTTGGATAGCATGGTTTTCCTAAATGGACAACGTTTTTGCAGTTCACTTGATAAAATAAAGTAACAACTCTATGATGTGCTATTAGTTAACAGATATAAGGTACTTTTAAAGAAATGTTTTGGGTTAAGAATGTTTCAAACTCTTAAATTCAACAGATAGGCAACTGGCATGATAGCTTCTGGCCAAGAGCTAGAAGCCTTGCTTCTCTTGAAGCAAAAGCTCCTGGCATCTCCAATGAAATAACTCCCAGTCATCTCATCCTGGGTAGCAGCAACCAACCCTGAAAGTATGTCACAGCACACACCAATCAAACGTCATGCTACTTCAGATGCCCACAAAACAATACTACTATAATATGCCAAAAGGGAGAGAGAGAGAGAGAGAATATTTCAATTAGTTGTAAACAAGATAACCTATGATATTTTGCAAGCATTTTTGGACTCCAAACATTTGGCCTTCTGTGCATAAAAATGAGTATAACTGGTAGTGGATAATAGTTGCCTTCGCTTTTAGCTAGAATTATTCTAAAGCCTTCTTAATAGCTGTCACCTACTCATTTCTAGGCTTCAGGAAATTATAGGAAAAGGAGAAGGGAGCTGACAGGTCGCTTCTTCTGTGAATGGCATGCTTTCTACTGATGCAAGCCTAGGGGTTCCTCCTTTAGGGTCCGTATGTAAGTGCTGGCACAAGGAATAATAAATTATCTCTTAGCCAGTCAGCTTGGCAGTCTCCCATGCTCCAAGATAAATCTCCAAATTCCTAGGGATTCCTTCGAATCAAAGGGGAAATATGAGTTTCCCTGTAGCACAGCAAAGATATCTATCAGCACAAAGGATACACACACTGAGAGAAAACAAGAACAGGGGTTTCATTTGGAAGGAATTAATATTCCAGATATTAATATTATAAACCTAAAACTTAGAGGACCTGTATCCCAAGAGAAAGAGAACTGGGTCAAAGTCACAAAACAGTCCATAAAAAATAAAATATTCTTAAATCTAAAATAGCATTTAATAAAAGGGGAAAAAAAAATCTAAGTGATCACTTTTGACACCTGGAACATGGCACAGGCTGTCCCCAAATATTAAAATTGTATGAAGACAAAAATAATGCTTCAGAAGAGCTTTCAGAACTCGGGTTAATGAATCCAGTTATGTTGCTGCTTAGCAGTCTTCAAGAAAGGAAATTATCTACTCCAGACAAGGATGGAGCAGGACCAATTAACACGCATGTATCCTCATCTTCGAGCCCAGTGACTTGCATGCCACCTGAATGATGAGCAGAACCCAGCACCTTGTCACAATACTCCTTGTTCTAACATCGGTTCTTTCTCAACTGAATGCACACCCTAATGATCAAAACAACCGAAACGCAAAGGCACATTAGAAAGACCCCAAGGAAATATTTTTCACACTTTTATGTTTTCAAAGATTCGAAGACTCAACAGATAAAAGAAGAGCAATACACAAATTAATCACAGCTCAGAAGATGAACATTTTTACTTTTTAATTAACATGCTGCCCCTAATCCAAAAACAGAAGCAAAACACAAGATGTACGGTGCTTACGCACCTCTTACGGGGACATGTTACCTTCTTCCCCCGGGCTTTCTCTATTCTCATCGGAATGTGTTTAAATTTAAGATGCAGTCTTGGCAGTGCCTGGAGCTCAGTGATGCAAACAGCGTGGGATGGTGCCACCCGGAACTGCGTGCGTGGGAGGACACCAGGAAGTCAGCTTTCCTTTTCTGGGAGACTCTGTTCTGTCCAGAGCAGGATTTGGGCACACAGATTGTGGGCTGCCTTTTTCAATGGGGCTGGGAGGAGGTACGGAGGGGGAAATGCCAGATACTGTGCTGGAAGGCTCTGCAGAACACCTGGGGCTAAGCAATCTATCTGCATCCTACTTGGCTCGTTCCCTACTCGCTTTCGGCAGTGATTCATCTTTCTGGGGGCCCCACCAACACACACAATAGTTACCCTTGGAATAGTTATCAACCCGGGTGGGTGGCACTCACAGCTACACTGGACTGACTGGCTCGAGACATTTTCACTCTTTTGGCAGAGTGAGGGGAATCAAACCCAGGGCTTCATGGATGCTAAGCATGAACTCTGCTCCTGAGAGGTGCTCCCGAGCTCTGTCTGCCACATTCTCGAACCTTTCCTCCAGGCGCTGTTCTGGCTTGTGCAGGGATTCAGTGTTTTTTCCTAAGGTTCATGGGTTGGAAGCATGGACCTCTCAGTGTGGCGATGTTCAAAAACAGAGATCTGTACGAGGCACAGGGCAGTGGGAAGTCAGTAGGTCACAAAAGACACCGCTCTGGAATGGGGAGAGACAAATGGCATTCTCCTGGGACACACTTTGTGCTCTGGCTCCCGGTCTCATCATGTAGATCTCTCCCTCTGTACATGCTGGGGTCTTGGTGATGCCAAAGCCATGAGGCCAGTCCATGCCAGTTCCAGACCCTTGGACCTCCAGTGCTATGAGCTAAATAGATCTTTTCTTTTTATAAATTACTCAGCACTCAGTGTTTCACCCTAATAACATAAAATGGACTAATAAAATACTAAGACCCCGAGGAAAAGGCTACTCTTCGGTCTTACCATCCTCCCGGCAGATTCCCTGCCAGGCAGCATGCAGTGCACAGCCAGTACAGAGACGATGGACGCAGACTTGTCCTTACACCAACGTGTGCCCAGGCCACCACAGCAAGGGAAGGTTACCTTTACTCTATTTCCTTCTTCTGCAAAGAGGCCTGGGATAATCTCCTAAATAGGGCTGCTTGCTTAAAGGCTAGAAAGGCTTTCGAGACATCTTAAGAAGGCAGCAGATTGTGTAAGATGAGGAATGGTGCTTGGGTGAAGCAGTCCTAGAAGTCATCTGGACATTGCAGATGTCTCTGAGACCCAAAGGGACTCCGCAACAGAGTCCCCTGGAGTGAGGAGGTCTTGGTCTAAATAGGGACTCTGGGACGCATAAGTCACTGAGATAATTGAAAAGCAGCAGAGTGGGCCCCAGGCTTTGGCTGGGGATCTGTCAATCATGTCTCGCACCTTCCCTCAACATGACAGCCAGGAAACTTGGAAGTTATGACCAGAGGACCTTGATGATGGTCTGAGGCAGCCCTCGGACTAGCACTCTGGGTGTCTGATCTCAAGTTCAGTGGCTGGGATGCCAGGTGCTGTAGAGGTCCAACAGGAATGCCATGTTCATGAACAAAGCACAAAGCTCTGGACCACAGCATGTGGCCTCCCATGTGAGCACTCATGGGCTCCTGCCTATATGGAGTACCAGCCAGGGTGTGAACAACTGTGCCCATTCCTGCTCTCCCCTCAGAGCAGGTGGAGTCTTTGCCCCTGTACCCCCATGCCCTGGCACTGTGTACTTGAACATGAGTCCCTGAATGCAGGCCTTGAGCGAATCCCACAGCCAGAACTTCTCAGAGCATCAGGGAAATACAAAAAGGCACACTTGTCCTTGACAGATCTTATTTTCTCTAAACACAAAATCATGAGATGAGACCCAGAGAACTCTTAATGGAAAACACGGCAAGCTTGAGATTTGAGTCAAAATGCAAAGAAGAGGAAGTACCAAATGTTGTTCCTACACATAACCTACTCCAGTGAAGATGGCCTTTCTTCTTACCAAAGTTAG
This sequence comes from Myocastor coypus, assembly GCA_004027025.1. NCBI lineage: Eukaryota > Metazoa > Chordata > Mammalia > Rodentia > Myocastoridae > Myocastor > Myocastor coypus. The sequence continues at coordinate 110,661 of PVJA010001790.1, forward strand.
AATCCAGTGTGCAGTTCCAATCACGAGCAAAGCTAATGGGCACAGAATGTCAGCCAGGAAAGATGAGCCCAAGAGGCGCTCAGTGGGGCCCGCAACTGTGGGGGAGAGTTCTGAATCTCTCAGAGATTTGCTGATGGCACTTTCCATTCAGCATGACAATGCATTGGCCTCATTTGCACTTCTCAAGAGGAACTAGAAGTCCTGAGACACTGACACACTTGCCCCAAGTCATGCCGAAAGGAAGTACGAGAGAACTTCAGTCTGGGTTGTGTAGCTTGGTGCTGGTCCCCTGGTCAGTGCAGAGGGAATCAAGGGTGTCAGGGCTGGTGACTGGCAAAGACGGTGATGAAGCTCTCCAGGAGCATCAGGTGACCACATGGGCAGCAGAATCCATGCAGCAACCGGAAGTCCACCCTTGTAAGGGCCTGTGGGGCTGGTTACTGGGCCTTGGTGCTTCTAGAAGTGGACCGGGTGGGAAGCTGCTATAGTGTGGATGTGGACTGAGAGTATCCCCCAAGGATCACTTGGTGAAACTTAATCACCATCGAGAGGCATTATAAGATTGGAAATCTGATCTGACTATGGTATGGAGAGGAGGGGCCTCTGGGAGAGGATTAGGGTTAAAGTCACCATGGCAGAGTCCTATGATTGACTCTTGGTAGCTTTATAAGGGAGAGGCCAGGAAAGACACGATCACTGTATTTTATGCTATGTGAATCCTGGAACCTTTCTGGGACTGAACAAGAAGGATGTCACAAGCTGCACACTCTCAAGTCTGCACTCTAGATCTCTGAGCCAAAATAAACTTTTTTGTTTTACAAAGTTATCCAGCCTCAGGGATTTCATTACAATAATGGAAAATAGACCTATACAGAAAGCTACTAAATTCCTAATCGTATAAGCCAAAAAGTTCCAGGTCAGATGTCCCAAAATAATTCTAATTTGAATTACAGAAACAGGCTGATGGCCTCTCAACCTATTCTTAGACTTGAACCAGTCTGTAGACTCAAAAGGAAAGAAAGACTTTCTGTGAAAAATAAACTTACTAGACTGCCTCAAATTGCGTCTGTTAGGTTTCCTCATCCTTGTCCAAGGGCCCAAAATAAAGTAAGTGCACTGAAGAAAAGGCGCTGACCAGGTCTTTCAGGGACAGCTGGACAAAAGCTTTGAACAAAATGCAAGGGATCTGATACATCCCTGTGGCCCAGTCAGGCAGCAGGCGTCAGGCTTCAGGTGACACATGGCCGCTTAGCAGTGCAGGCCCCTGTCACAGAGGCCCTGACCCCACCCTGAGGTTATGTCCCTAGTTCCCGGACGCTGAATAGGAGCAGGACTTTCAGCACGTGGCAGCAGTGCCTTGAGGAGGCAGCAAGGAGCGGTGCAGCTGCTCCACAGGTCTGTACATGGGGTTGCAAAGGCCCAGATCAGCCCCGCACCCAGGGTGAACTCAGTACACTTAGGTCTGGGCTTGACTGAATGTGGTGCTATTTGGGCTTAAAAGAAATGGGCTCAGCTCAGCATGCAAACATCAGGCAAAACCATTCCAGCCCTAAGGAGCCAAGACAGGATCAAGTTTCATGTGCTAGCTGAAATCCCTGATAGCTTCTAGGAAAAGAAATGCAGTTGCAGCCTAGAAGCAGGCATTATCAAGGCCACGGTGCTCTCAGAACGCAATGAATGAAGCGTGGGTAACCGCATGAGGCTGAAGATCCCAACCCCCATGGATGTCACAAATGCCTTCTCACCCACAAGAGCTGGAGAGAAAAGAAGAGCAAAACACACTGGCTGCCCTGCGGGAGAGGCAACAGGGGACAGACACTCTAGGGAAGACAGTGCTTTGTTCTATAAATGTTGGCTGGATGTCACTTCTGGCCCAGCAGGGAGCTCCAGCCTTCAGACTTGCAGGGGGAAAGACCCAAGCCGAGATGAGAGGCACCGGGACTACCAGCAAACAGGAACACATCCTTAGTCCCTGGGAACCAGCAAGAGGGAATCATGGAAGGCTCCTCAAGAAAGGAAAAGCCAAGTGGCTTTACAGAGACCTGCAGAGCTGATAGCCATCTGTGCCTGGAACTGCAAATGGAGATTGTCCTTCCTTGGGGCCCAGGCCTTCCCCTGCATGACCTTTGCCCTTACAGTTCCTTTGGGTCTGAAGCTACCAGATCGTGAATTTTAGTCTCTGATATTCTCTAAGGACCACCCCAGGCCACTCCGCTCCTCACCGGAAGCTTCTGGACTTAAAAGCTGGGAGGGAACGGAGAAGGAAGTCCTGAAATTTCTCCTCGGGGCACACCTGGCCTTTATACCTCTGCAAATGATTCCCTATTATAACAATAGACCAGTCTCTCCCGGAGACACTGAGCCGGCAGAGAGCAAAGCAGCCCACATCTTCTCTCCTTCACGAGGCCCCCGCCTCATTGCACACAGTATCCCCCATGCCAGGACTCACAGAGAAAGATGCTCATTCAAAGGCAATGAATCAGGCACACAGAGACAATGGGCCACAGAGCCCAGAGAAGAGCTACACAATAAAGGGTTAGAAAACACACCTAGGGGCCTGAGAGATAGCTCAGTAGAATAAGCGCCTGTCTGGGAGGCGCAGGGTCCTGAGTTCAATCCCCGATACTGTAAAAAAAAAAAAAAAAAAAGAAAAAGAAAACTTATTAGAAGAAACTCCAAGGATTCAGAATCCAATTCAAGCTCACTGGAAGAAACTCCCCCACAGCACTGGAAGAAGAGTCCGGGCCCGGGGCCAGGCGGGATGGCTCAGCGGTCTAAAGCGCCTGCTTGGGGAAGCTTGGGCAGCTTCAGGGACCTTGGCTCAATCCCCTGCACCACATGCTGTGCCAGCCCTGCCCTTGGGGCGGGCTGAGCCAGCCATAAAAAATGAGTCAATAAACAAAGGTTCTGAAACAAGAATAAAAATAATAATAAATTAAAAAAAAAAAAAAAAAAGAGTCCGGGCCCAAACCTGGTAACAGACTATCCAATAAGGTTGTTTCTTGAGGCTGCTAATTCCTTCTGTCCTGCCTGTTGCTTTCTTGGGTGAGGCTTCTCAAGAAAGGCTGGGGTCACCTGCGCCAAGATCACCCAAGGGTCTGGTCAGAATGCAGTGCCCTGCATCCCCTGTTGGAAGACTGAACACCACAGAACTGGATTCTTTATCATTCTAAAGTGGTTGTAACACCCATGCTAAATCACTCCCTAAAGTTGCTGCTTAAAATCTGTAGGAGACACTAAAAGCCAAACAGATTCTTTTAGAAACTATTAGCTTCTAAAACTAGTAATAATTCAGTCACATTTTGACCAATGTAAGAGGTATAAAATCTACACACTGAAGCCAAGAGGCTCTTTCTGAGCAGAAGTAGCGACATGTCATTCAGTTGGGTCAAACACATCAGTGATTTCCCATTGCCCTTCTGATAAGGGCTCAGGTCTGTGGTCTCATCAACCTCCAACCTCAAGCTGGTCCAGAGCTGGAGTGCTTTTCACCAACACTACCCTTCTGTGGCCTTCATGGGCCTGATGTTTGCATAGACAGCTCTCTGTCCCCAGAAAAATCCTCTTATCTTCCTTCTAGATATCCTGCTTCTATTAATGCCCCTATTGTAGGCCCTGCTTGCAGAAAGAACTTTCCACCATACCGCTTAGCCTCACTGAAATGTCACATTTGCTTGTGTGTTCTTTTGACTAATAATTCCCTACATGTCATGTATAAAGCAGAAAATCAACAAGTCTGCTATGGATAAGAAATTCCTTTAAAAGTCTCAGGATCTTGGACATGGGGTATTGGACCACTGGGTCTCTGTATTCATCAGTGAATGAGCCTAATGATGAGTTCATAGCTGAATGTGCTGTTAGGCGATACAGCCTAGCTGGAAGTGGGCCGCCGGGGGTGGGATCTGGGGAAGCATTCCTGTCCCCAGCTCCCACCTCCTCTCCAGCTCCCTCCGCTCCATGCCTTCAGCAGCTTTCCTCCTTCACATCCTTCCACCTTGCCATTTTTAACTAGGCGCCAGCCTACCATGGACTGAACTCTCTAAAACTATAAAGCAAATAAACTTCTGCTGAAGCTGCACATGAAGTGTTTTTTCCCCAAAATAGAAGCGTACTAATACACATTTTTTTCCTAAGAGGAGGCTTACCAGTAACTGTATCATCCAGCGTGTCACATTAGTATACAACTGGCACTCAGTAAATATTTGTGAATGAGCAAATGAGTTCAAAATAATTTCCAAATTAATGCTGGAAGAATATTCACAGCTTGAATAATCAAAATGTAAAGCAGACAAAGATCCATGTTGTGAAAGTCAAAGGCTCCATAGCTGTCCTGTAGCAGAGGATTAACATGTCAAAGTCATTGCCTGCACCCTCTTTTGTACTTACCACTTTAAACAGGTGGCTCAGGGACTGAGGAGAGAGCTGGGTAGTCTAAGCACCTGCCTAGCAAGTAGAAGGACCCAGGCTCAATTCCCAGGACTGGATGCTATGCAGACCACTGAAACCAGGTGTGGTGATGCAGGTCTGTAACCCCATCATTGGGCAGGCTAACACAGGAGGATCATTACGAGTCCAAGTTGCATAGTGAGACCCTGCTTCAAATAGATAACATTTTTAAAAATTTAAATTTAAAAAATGGTCCAATTAGCCGGGCGTGGTGGCTCACGCCTGTAATCCCAGCACTTGGGAGGCTGAGGCAGGAGGACTGCTGCGAGTTCGAGACCAGCCTGGGCTACAAAAGTGAGCTCAAAGCCAGCCTGAACTGCACAGTGAGACCCTGTCTCAAAAAGCCAAAAAAAAAAAAAAAATGGTCCAACTGTTCCTCATACATTTGCTTGACTTTGGAAGTGAATGAGAAATAGTTTTGGAAAAATTTTGGGACGTCCAATATTAAATGTGTCATTTCTCTGATCTCATTCTGATCTCGTTAGGAAAAATTACCTTGGGTAATCTATTCACTGTCTGCATGATCCGTGGCTGCTCAACTGAAAACAGACCTGGGAGTGTTCCCAGTGACATCTCCCGTCCTGTGCACTCTTCCACGTGTTTCCATTTGCAGGTCCCAGCTCCAAGTCTCAGACTGATGCACTGCATACCTTCCTGTGCTAGCACTGTTGGCGCCCATCCCAAAATGTCCGAAGTAGGTATCTGAGCAAGCCAGCCACTATCACAATGCAATGTCTATTGCTATGCAGTGGTGTCTCGCAGGGTGTGTAAACATGCACACCAGTCTGCCACCTTCTCCCCAACTTCTGGCAGGCTGCCGGCCTCAGCTGGGGCAGTTTTGCTGTCCTGACTGCTCTTTTACTTGCTCCTAGGATGACAAAGCTCTTCCTAGCACCAGCTGCTCCCCATCCCTACCCAAGGAGCATGGGGCGCTCCACACTGTGCTGATGCCAGAGGGTCAGGAGATGCAAAAGCAAATGTGCAGCGATGGAAAAGTGGCAGCAGCGGAAGGTACTGGACGGTGCAGTACAGGAAAGCGGGTCCAGCTGAACACATAGGGCGCCCTCTGCCATGCGAATGCCTCCATCTGAGACATGGGTACAAAGTGGGTTTATAAACATGCTATAAGTTTTGAAAGTATTGCACAGTTTGGTAGGAATGTAATTCTCTGATAATTTCACATAAGTCACTGCATAAATCTTTTTAGGGGTTCTTCAGGACCAATTAGCACTGGGTTGCTAGCTAAAGCTAGTCACCAGTCCTGATATACCAAAAAGGAGCACTGCCCTACAGCTGTCTCTTTCAGAGCAAAAGGATCCCTATTTATGGCTTTGCTTGATAAAAGAAAAGAAAGGGGCTGGAAATGCCACGCCATGGCGACAGCGTGTGGGCTGTCCTGTAGGTTGGCGAGTTCTGTCCAGATTTTCACACGGTGATTAGATAAGGGACTCTTCAGGACTGCAGCAACACAGAAGGGAGGACGGTGGAAACCAAGGCAGATGACTGTCACAGCACAGAGGCATCTCCACCGGCACACTGTTCCCCTGCTTCTACTTGTCCATCATATTTTCATGTTAGCTTATTTATCTTTTCTTTCCACCCACTCCATGAAAGCCACACTTAGCCACTATTAATGGGCATAGAAACCGCGGGGCTCTTGACCCTGAGTTTGTTCTATTCCCTGAAGAGCATCATGTGGCTGAGGAGCTTCACCCAGGCTACCAACAGCCAGAAGGGATGCACAGGAAGAGAAGCAGGTGGCCTGCACTTAAGTGGCCATAAAATGAAGTGGCCAACAAGGGACACTTTTGAAAATAGCTCAATTAATTATGCTGGGACAGCAGAGCTAGACTGGATCTGTAGATTCCAAAGCATAGTGATGCTCCTTTTATTTTTCTCTTTTTATCCCCAGAGTAATTTCTATTCTGGTTGACAGTCTGCTGAACTGATTCAGATTTTAAAAATAAAGTTTAACATTTTATAACCACCCAGGTGCCAGTGAACATTTAAATAATTTCCTGCCTTCTGGGAGATCTCCCAGGGACTCAAAGGGAAGTTTACTAAGCAGCACCAGAATCAAGGTACTTGCTCTCCACATTTCATGATCTTATGAAACCCAGTTCAACAGATTTAAAGGCCTGACACTCACTTCTGCACTAGCATTCTACTCACTTGGAGTTTCTCACTGAGTTCTTTTATTATTATTACTATTATTACTGTTATTACTTTTAATAAGAAATAACAATGCGATTGTTTCAAAACCTGTTACTGAGTTCTTATCTATACTTCAACAATGCAAACAAGGACCGAAACCTGAACACAGGAAGTGGGAAGAGCTGCAATCAGAAACCTACGTTCTCCTTCTTTAAATGGAAATAATAGTGAATTAAAGCAATGAGGTCAAAGCCCCAGACACAGCTGCAGATGCCTGTCATCTCCACGCTTTTAAGGGCCTGAGGCAGGAGGATCTCAAGTATAAACCCAGCAGGGATGATACAGTGGTTTATTGGAATATAACATTTTAAAACAGATGAGAGTATAGCAATGTGAAGTGTAAAGGCCCTGGGTTCAATTCTTGGAGAGAGAGAGAGAGAGATTCAGAGAGAGAGAGACAGAGAGACAGAGACAGAGAATTCAAGGGTGGTTTGAAGTAACCTGAAGACAGATTTCTATTCATGAGGGCTTGTATTTGAGGTCCCTAAGTTGTTGAGATGATCCGGTTAGTTCCTTTATTTCATAGTTGGTCGTAATTTATTCTCCTCTGTTCTTGACAAACAGATGGATGAAGCAAGGTAACCTCCTCACAGAGGTATCAGGGGGTATGTGCCAAGCCACAGGAAGGAAATGAAATAATCAGTCGAAGTCTTTAGCAGATTTAAGTAAGATATCTGAAAACTTCAACAGAAACTTCTGAGCTTCTAATGATAAAGTCAATGATGATGGCCAATCGAGTGGGCTTGGGGCATCCTTTCTTGCAATCATTATCACATTTAATCATGGCAACCACTCCAAAGGGACAGCGACTCACATTATCTCTGTTTGAAAGAAGCGGAAACTGAGATTGAGAAACAGAACTAACTTGTTCTAAGTCTCCCAGCTGGTGTACTTAAAAACAGACTGGAATTGTCAATTAACAAGTATTATTTATTTAGCTTGAAACTTCAAAGATTCTTCCTCCCTCCCGACAGATCCAATCAAACACCAAGTCACTTTGTTTATTTGTTTCCATCTATGTCCCCAGGCAAACATCCTCATGGGCTGCCCTCCTCTCCTCCTTGTGTTCCGCTGAGGCTGGCATCCAGCTGTGGGGGATTGGGTGGAGGTGTGGGGCAACCTGTCTTCTAGTACACTCACACAGCGAGCACACAGCTTTATTTATTTATCCATCTGACCAACAGGCTTGTTTGGGTAGGCCTAGAAGCAGGAGCAGGAGGCTCCATCTCCTCTTGGTTCTTTCTGAGGCTCCATTTCTCCTTGGTTCCTTCCTCCAGCTTCATTCTCCAATGCAGCATCCACACTGCCTGGAAACACCTCTTCACTTAGGCCCTACTTCTCTCAGTCCAAATGCCCAGCACCCAGCAAGCTGACCCAAAGCCTCTTCCAAGCTTG